>KE525340.1:312043-331043 GCA_000441895.2 Anopheles sinensis | reverse complement strand
TTTCCAATACTCGTAGTATTCATACAATTTTGTTATGTTTTTGTTTTACCAGCATTTCGTTTCTCTTTTTCCAACAAGGTTTTATTTTCTCCCCATTTTATTGCACTCAAGGGCTTTTGTCTCAACCGCGGTTGATGCTGCAGATTTTTCCCGACGACGCCGACGCTGGGTTGAGTTAATTTTACTCGATTCAGCACTGTTTGGTGTGTAAATTTTTACATAAATTTTAAAATAAAGCGAGCAGCATGTTCCAGTGAGCAAACAACGGAACCAACGAGAAGAGAAAGCACGACCGGAAGGTACATTGAAGGAAGCGCGAGGAACTAATAAAAGAACCGAAATGAAAGAAGAAAGGCATAACAAAACATCATCGAAACACAGAGGATCGACGACGGTGGACGTGGGCGATGCTGTGTCTCGGCTGGACGAAGGAAAGTAAGGCTTTACTTGCTTCCCCTGTGAAGGGATGAATTTGCAAATGTTGCAGGAAAAACAAACCATAACGCGAGTGCAGCAGAAGCACCGGCAGCAGCATCATACAACTACAACACAACAGTGGAACGTACAATAAGAAAACAAATGGACTGATAAGATGCAGATGAACGCAGGCGCGGGACGAGCACGAACAGCAACAACAAGACGGCAGAAGGAATTGCATCGCGGTGCATTTCACTGCGCAGCGTGAAATTTTATCTGCAATAAATTCTGACTATAAATTGTTTGTAACACACTGCCAGCAATCTCTTGCTGCTGCCTATCGCTCGCTGCAAGTTCCCAGCCACTCGTGGTCCGTTTCGCCAGCATGGAAAAAGGTTCAATTCAATTCCAGGCCAGATTCGATCCATGTTCTTGTACTTTACACTCTCGGTGGGGGCTACCTCGTTTTTGACCCCGGCGTGTCGAACAAGAAATATGCTTTTGTCCCGGCAGTGGAACCCCGAATCACCGGAACTCGGCAGTCAAAGTTGCACTTGGCCACCGCGCACCGGCTGATTTGACCGTCCGTCGAACGTTTTTCCTATTTTCCCCCCACAGCGGGATTATGCTTCCATACTGCATGTTGCTACAAGTATTCGCATGCTTCGTCTTTGGGGAGGTAGCGGGATGATAAATAATGATGTAGCTGGAAAATCCGGGCTAGAAAGTATCGATACGTCAGGCGCGCTAGGTGCCATAAGCCTGAATCAAAAAGATGACGGTGCAGTCGATAAAAATCTTGTTTTTTGCTAGAGATTCTCTAACAATGCTAGATATTCTTCGACAAAATCAAGTAATTTTCGTAACTTTACTTAAACAGACAGTCGACTAACAAGGAATAAAACTAGCTAAAATATAAGGATACTTTCAAAACTTTTGCTGTTATTATTATTCTGCTATCATAAAACATGTTGTTTTTCAACAAGATGATTGAAAACAAGAATTATAAAATTTGAAAAAGGAATAATTTAAAGAATTCTTCAAATTATGAACAGATATATGGTAATTCTTATAAGGTTATGGCTGAAACAAATAAAACTAGCTAAAATGAAAGACATTTGAAAAACTTTAGCACCTTCTTGTTTAACATGTTGACTGCCATGGCTATCATTTTTGATATCCATCTGTCATTAGTTCTCAAAAGTGTTTGCCTCATAAATATATGAAAATGCATCATGAAAATTATAAACATATTTAAAACTAGTTCTTTGTGATGCGTAATCTGTGCTTGATCGTAGAAAACAGATTGTTTAATTAATGTTATAAGCAAATATAATCGAAAAAGATTGTGCTAAAAAATGTGCTGAAACCGCTTGTTAACTCGTAGAACGCCATATCAACCGTTTTGCGGGTGACGGCAACAATGTTCATCAGCCCTTCACACTTATATAGTAGTGTGTGTGTCCATTAACATAGTGGACTTATGTTGTAGTAGGCAATAAAAAAAGGCTCAAATGTACCCTTTGGGAAGCCTAGTTTTTACTAAGTTTTTGAAAACCGTTGGTTCAATAAATTTGATAACCAAATGTTAACACGTTCACTGCCATGTCACCCAAAAAGTAGGTGACAGCAACAATGCTCATCAGACCATTTTTATCAGTGGGCTATAAAAATTGCTAGAAAGTACACTTTGGGAAGCCTAGTTTTAGCTCAAATTTTGAGAGCAGGTGATTCAATAAATTTAACACGTTCCGTACCACGTCACCCAAAAATGGGTGACGGCAAAAATGCCCATCAGCCCTTTACACTTACATAGTAGTCGACTTATGTAAAAGTAGACTATAAAGATAGCTAAAAAGTACCCTTTGGGAAGCCTAGTTTTTGCTTAGTTTCAGAAAATCGGTGGTTCAATAAATTTTATAAACTACTTTCGTCAAAAATGATTGTACTAAAAATCTGTACTAAAAACGCTTGGTACGCAACGTGTTAATAACCTTTTTTTAACAAAAATGGTTGTACGAAAAATCTGTACTAAAACAGTGTGGCGTTCAATGTGTTGATCTTTCGTCTATAATGAAACATTATGTTTTTTATATCTGTTAAAAACAAGAAATTTGGCGATTTAAAAAAGCTCTATTTCAATGAGTTTTCCAAATATCCGAAAAATCAAATAACTGTTCACAAGATTTTAATTGATAATCAAAATTCAACTCCTTGAGCAAAACATCACTGATTAGTGTCAAAATCTCGACAATTTTTCACGGAAGCGTCACAGCTAAATAAGAAATTGCCACTCGGATAAAATTCCTCTTTCCCAAATGTTTCCCTAGATTCATGTTTTCAGTCTCCCAATGCACCCAAAAACACTCGCTTAGTTAAAACTCTACAGGCACATCGTGTTAATGGCACGTCGTAATTATTTAACCCCACTCCATCAGCCCTCAACCTCCTCCCGGGGCGCGATAGAGCAGAGTTTTCTGACAAATGTCCAAAACTGCGCCACACCGTGCAAACAAACTGCATAATGAAATTATTTTTATGCCCCGCGAGTGTAAAGGTCATTACGAACAGATATATTTTTCTTTTTTGAAAATAAAAGATCCGAAAAATAAATCTGCGCCTTCGGTGCGCCGCCGGTGTGCGGGCGTCAGTTCCAGCCCCGTTGCAGCATCCGGCGGTGTCCCTTTTGTCGGTTGGATGCTTTTGTCTTTTTGTTCTTGGGCGCGGGTGAAGGACGACGCCACCCATGTGGTTAAAGCGTGGTCCTTGCTGAGCTTTTTTGTTTTGTTCATTTTCTTCTGCGCACCCCATTCCGGAAGGACAGAAACGACGCACCAAAAACAGGCCAAAACAACCGTAAACACCGCCGGACCCATTCACGGTCGGGCCAACTTTCGCGACGCGAGGCGTCCTTCCTTCCTTCCGGCGGTAGTTAGTGGGAAAATTCGTCGCACACAGTGTCTCGCGCCGGAAAAATTATCCGGTTGTGGCATGTTTAAATAACAGAAGAGGCTAATAACACCGGAATAGATTGCCGACACCCGAATCGCACACGCCAGTTCCGACGATGGTGTCATTAATAACATCCATACACACACACACACACACGTTCGTATGCTGTATTGTTGTGCTGAAAAAGAAAAAAAAACACTGAGGCCCATCCCGAGACATCCTTTTTCAAGCGCCGGGAATCAACCCCCTTCCGGATCCGTTGCACAAAAAGAGCAAACATGAAAGAGCGAAAGTTTTGGGCAAAAAGGAGGGAGAAAAAGGAAGCAAGACAGCGGGAATCGCCGATTTGCAGCCGAAAACCGCTTCCCATGAAATTTCCCTATCCGTCGCCGTGGATGATAAATTTTCCAAGGCAAATATTTGCGCACGACCTGTTAGGGCAACGCAGCGGGCGCACTGAATCGAACCGGGGGGTGTATGGTTCCTCTTGGGAAAACACGCACACACACGTACACTTACCACGCAGGACACACGCGCCCTGATCGTTAAGCGCTGATCCGATTCTGACTCGGAAAAGTCGATTCGTTTCGATTCGTTGGGCGGGAAAAATCACCAACGGCTTCCGTTCTTCGAAAAGCGTCTTTGCTGAGACGCTTGCAAAATCCACCCTCCTCCCTTTTTCAAATGGCCCACAACCCCGCACCCACCACCGAATACCGTCATTACGTTAAAGAGGCTTCAATTGCACAACTAAAACTAATTGACACGTGACCACGGTGCGACAACTAAGGCCGGCCATTTCACCCCACAGGTCCCGATCGATGTCCTCGAATCCTCCAAACCCTTGGCGACGGTATACAAACATAATTTAAATAATAAATAACCGACGCGTGCTGCACTTCGTGCGCAGCGCCCAACGCATGAAACGCGTCACGAAATGTTAACACCCCGCGGATGATCGGGATGAGACCGACCGAACGACCGTCCGACCGGTGATGATTATGTTGAGGATGATGATCAGGGCAATTGCGTGTGTGGTGCACGGGAGAACGCACGGTGACGAGGGGCACTGTCGCGGACGTTTATTGATTGTGATGACAAATGTTTTCACATTGTAACGAGAAAATTGAACGTGTGCATTAGATCTCTTTAAATTTAACAAGTTTGTAAGGTCTCTTAAGCACGACGAATTATTTCGAGTTCAAACCAAAAGGGTTTTTTGCAGAATTTTGAAAAACAAACATTTACAAACAAACGTCTAAATATAACTTTCTTTATTATGCGAAATTGTAAACCATTTTCTAGTTCGAAAATGTCCAACTAGAATTTTTTTAAACTCATTTCTTATAAGGAAGCCCTGACAGCCCCCTGAAAAACTAGGAGTTTTTTAAACAGTTTTATCTTTCGCATTTTTCGCAATTTCTGATAATTTACATTTACTTGGTTGCATTTCTTCGAGAGAAAAACTCATCGTTTAGCATCGTTTGAGTGAATTTATTTGATTCAATTAGAAAAGACATTGTTTTATTTCAAAGATTAAAATGATTTAGAGAAGTAAACACTTTAGTAAAATATAAATTCTATGGAATTCATTCTATTTTTCAATCATGACGTCAACTACCAAGATTGAAAGCTATTTTTACAAGTAGATTGTTTTTGAGGAATAAGTAATGTTCGTTCTCATTCGAAATTTACATCATTTTCTATTACCATCGTATTCCAACAAGTGAACTCTAATGCATTATTTTACCGTTTCCATCAATTCCCAAATCCGAAACCACAGACAAAAAAGTTAATCCGCTTTGTCCCGTCCATACTAAGTAGCAGCTCCCGCTCTCACTAACTCCCCCATGCCCTCAAACCTTACGCCCGTACTTTGCTTTAACCGGAAACGCATTTTCCTCATTAACGCCGATCATTTACAACCGAGCGGCATCCGAAAATAATTAAAACCTCATCGAGAAGGAGGTTTCTGGCCGCTTTGACTAACAAATTTCCTACTCCTCCTCGGTTTCGGTACGAGCGCGTGCGCGCGCGCAACACGGCCGGTGCCGTATCCTGACCAATTACATCGCCACAAACCTGCCCGTTACTGCGCCATTTTACATTTTTTACGGCGGCGTTTTTCAAATTAGACTCCGAACTCCGGTTCATTCATCCCGGCTCGCCGCCGGGCGGCTCAAAACTCTCGACCACCCATCTTGGATGCAACCCCGGCAAGCCTCCCTCCTCTCTACATTTTCCTTTTCCAATCCTCGTCAAGCCGGAGCAGCAACTGAAGCGTAAAAAGTCTAATTTAACATTATGAAATATGCAAATTTTATCTCACCACCGAAAAAAGAAACACTCGCCACCGCTCGTCGCCCCCACCGGCGCATCCCTGTGTCTACCCCCGGGGGAAGGTTTTCCGAGCTCCAGCTCCTCACCGCATCTCTTTCCACAACGTCCCTTCGTCATCCTTCCCCGGCCGTCGTGCGGACATTGTTATTACTCCGATTGCCATAATGAACACTCATCCAAACTGCGCTGTCTTGTTGTTGTTGATCTGGCTCGGAAAAGTTCGGCCCCCGCCCAAACCCCCCTTCTCCGGTCACCTTCCCCGTCGTTACCCGGGTGGCGCAAAAGCTGCCACTGATGGTGTTTATTAATTTAGGGGTTGGAATATGAAAACATCCCCTCAGGAACAATGCCATCCCGCGGCGTACAACTTTTCATACATACGAATTTACTTATTTTGCGCCAGAGTTTCCACGCGCATCCCAGCGAGAAGTTCAATTTTCAAATCCCATCGCTTCGGGTGTTTTGTTCGGGGAACAACACCAAACGGAACGCGTCTCCGCCTTCACCCCAAAACGGCCAACCATCGGCGGAGCGGGCCTGTTTTGTTTGGCGTTATCTGCCAGAATAACAGATTACTTACACTTAAGTTGCTCGCGATAGAAAATCTTCCCTATTTATTATTAGCTGCTGCTGCTACTGCCGGTTCGAGCCGGTTCCTACCTCTCGTGAACGTGAACAATTCAATTCAATTCAATTCGGTTCCGGCCAATTCAATGCAGGGCACAACATATCCCCCTAGTGTATATTATCCCTTTCCGGCTGCCTCCTTTCCGGGCGTTTCGACCTGGAAATAAAAACGTTGGTAGACAAATTCGACTTCAAGCTCCCCCCCTTACAGTGTGGAACGTCACACCGGCACACACATCCTTACCCGGCTGGTGTGAGGTTTTCCGGGACGGGCGGGAAAAACGGGGTGACCCTATGCCATGCCCGGGCGCATCCTGTGCTTATCCTTGCCGAGCAGCGAAACACCAAACTAGGGCGGGCTAGGCTTTTGACACCGGATGGTTATCGGCTTTCGGGGTTGCGCATTTAATAAACTGTCATCGGGAGAACGAACCCGTGAGGGAGAAGTGAGAACCAGACGAGAGACGCAGGGTGGTACAGAAATTCGCATTATTGAATTCGGTATTAATGATGCCATCTTTTCCGCGTGTTTCGCGTGTTCATTCTGTTGCCTCGTAATAATCTTATCTCTCCTACGCAATGATGCCTCTGCAAAAACCCACCGTTCGCCCTCGGTTCCTTCCAAGGGGCAGAGAGATTTTAATTCCACTGCTGATGCCACTCATTCCCGCATGGGGGAAAACAAAAGACAAGAGGTTTTCCGTTCCCTCCGACGAGTGGAATAGGTTTACTGCCGGTGGATGTCGTTCCGGAACGCTCCCGTTTCCTGCTAATTGAAGTGATCATAAACTTGACAAATATATTCCGACAGGCGTCAGTTCCACAGAATGCGGCAGAATGGGTGAAGATAACAACTGTTATAATAACAAAAGGTGGACGAAATGAAGCAATCAAGCAGTCTGTTTTTCGCGACTTATACTTTCTTATAAGAAATTATTACCAAAAGAAAGCATTAGCAAATGGGATTACTGTAACTAACAGGAATGGAATAGCAAAACATGAAATTCTAAAATCATTAATTTGTCATATCATTAATTATTTCAAGCGTGTCAATTTTAACTTATTGGTGATAACTCAACTTGTACAAATTGGTATTTTTTAAATGAGTAGATCTGTAAATAGATTGTTGTATTAAAATATCTTTTTTGATCTCGGATGCTTTATTTACCTTACGTTTAGTATTACATTTTATTTTAAAAATCGTATTACTTACTAAAAGTAATTACAAGAACAACATTATAACAAGAAATATATCCAAATTTAAATCGAACCTGTTTTTCGTCAATTTCAGTTTTTAATAAAGGCAAGTCCAGACACTCTGTTCAATTTTATTTCATATCAAATCAAGGAACTTAATATACTTCTACTCCATTTGAACTCCATTCTCAACAATCTTTATAACAGACAGATCCTGCTTGAAAATACGATCTGCATCTTGTGAAACATTCTACCAAAGTAAGGATATATTTGGTACAACAAATGTTGAAAGTTATGTGCTGTATCAAATTAAAGAAACAACAACATTTTTCATTTATTTATTTATGCAACCCAATTCTGCCATAAACTTAACATATTTAACCTTAAGAAAAATAAATATGACCAGTTTGCTTATATCTAGTAACTTTATCAAAAACACGACTAAAATGTATTTTAAAAACTGTCAAACATTGTTTTTGATAGTTTCAATGACAAAAACGAACAGGAACACAGAACTTCAATCGTTAAGATAATCTACCTACCAGTTACTCAGTATCCTTCAATTTTAGTGTCTTCTAGTGAACCCATCCGAAGGTCCGAGGCTAAAACGGGCCAAATGACGTCCATTGCTGCTCGAATCCCGGCCATTCGCCGAGATTGCGTCTCATTACGCCGAATGCATTCCGGCGACCATCATCAAAGCGCCCCCGACGTCAAGAGCGGGAAAGAAAAATTGACTCTTCATTCTACGCTTTGATTAAATTTATTTGATACCAATTTACAATAAAAAAAGGCAATGTAGCAAACTGGGTACGCTTTTCGTACACTTTCGGTGCCGTTTCCCATTTGCGAAGTCGTCGTTTCAGGAATCGGTTTGTCTCATTTTTTTCTTGTTTTGTTTTGTTTTTTATTCACTCTTCAAATGGTATTTTCCTCGCGATTTTAGTTTTCTTGTTTTCCGAGCAGCAACCGTCCGCGACGGCGGGTCCGGGGTCAGGGTCCCTCTTTATGCTCCCCGTCGTATCTTGTTTGTATTGTGTTCATGCTTTATGCTACTGCCGTCACTCCAATACCCCCCCGCCCGAAGGCCTCCCACGAATCTCCTGAAGAAGCAGTGCACCTCCCAAGAGCGTTCCAAATGTCCATTAGGATCTCCGGACGGAATGGAAACCTCATTTTCCTGCGCTTTTTGCTCCTCCCTCCTGTCACCGATCGATGGCGTTTCGGTACGCCTTGTACGGCATCCGGGAATTCGTTACATTCGCCAACCTTCCCTGCGCAGGCGAGCGCCTTCCCCGATGTTTTTCTTCCCATCCCCGTGCCATTCTCAACCCGCACCGCCAAGGAACATGCGTTCACGGCGCAATTCCGGGGCTCGAGTGCAGCGCGGGTCCAGTGTCTTGTCTGTCCTGCCATGAATTTTGTGTTCCCTTTGTGTGTGTGTGTGCGAGCAATTTTTTTCCTACTGCCATCCGTTCGTTTACTCTTCGTTACTTCCATCTCCAAGATCAAATCAAACTAAATGACATGGCCGGAGGATGGCGCTTTTATTTCAGCGAGCGAATTTCATTTTGTTGTAATTTTAAGGAGGATCGTTTCGCTGCCATCCAAATCGAACGGCATAATAAAAAAAACGAACCCATGCAACATCAAAGAGGAGGATTTCATATAAAGCTCACAAACGACCGCCTGTCACAAGCGTACCCCGAGCTCTACCCCCCTCTTCCCGAGGGCCCCGAGGAGCGAAACCGAGAAGTGAAGTTCCTCTGCAGAAAGGGAACTAAGGAAGCACTCCTAAAACATACACACAAACACAAACAAGAGGCGGGTGAAAAAAAACAAAACCAAAGAATCACGAAACGGCTACAACTTTGAACTCCAAAGTCGGACCTGCCAAAGACGATTGCCCCGACACGGTGTGTCCCGAAAGTGATTTCCAATTTCCAGCTCGCCAACCGAAAGCGTGATGGTTGCGCCGTCCCCCTTACTCCGGCCCCGGCCGGCAGGACCTTTGGATCTCATCGTCCTCCTCGTCCCCATCCTCGACTTCCCCCGGCGACCGTTTGGATGGTTGTCATTTTCTTCAGAATTGATGTTCCTGGCGCATCCTGCCCACCCATACGCCGGCAACGCCCCACCGGAAATGGCACCGGGGGTGTCAACTTGCTTTCTGCCGTTTTCTGGTGATATTTCTCCCGTCAACCGCTGCTCCGCCCGGGCACGGGAAAACCACCCCTTTCCACCAAAACGGACAGTTCTTTTCTTGTCCTTCGGTTCTTTTGCGAACGAGCGGAAGATTTTTCGTTTCTCCGGTTGACGATTTGCATATCAGTCAACCAGGTTCCTTCCGAACCAAGCGGCGAGTAGTCTATTTGCGACGGTGCCCATTTCTTCTCGCTGTTTGTTCATTGATTTTGCACGCTTCTTTTGCTATCCTCAGGCCCCGGGATCGCCGGATCTGAATGAGCTCGATGCCATGCCCTTTTGCCCGAGCCGGTGGAGTGGCACACGATTTTCCCTTTTAATTGGAAAAAGATTAGCATTGGTCTGAATCTTTTCTCCTGCTTTGGTGGCTCACTTATTCTGAAATGTGCATTTCCGTACTGTTTACCCGTGTTCCTAATAGGTTAATGATGAATATTTAATTGTGCGGTACATTCCACAAATAGAAGGAACAAAGGTCTTTTTGTAGGGTGAGTATTTTTTCTACATATTGTTTTAATGAATTAAATTTGTTGGTCACGGTTTAGAATCTTGGTGCCTAATGCATAGAAAATATATTAAAATAAAGAATGCTGTAATTTTGACAAAATTAAAAACCGCTGAGCCGCGTTGTCATTTTAACGTGCCGGATTTATTGTTAAGTTACAAAATTAGTGATTTAGCAAAATTAAACTCAGTGGCTTTATTATCATGCTTAATAGAAGCAAATGATACCATTAATTATTTTCTGTGAAATTTCTTTAACAATTTAAAAGTATTAGGGTTTTTTATTTTTCCCAATAGTAATATTTCTACCATTAAAAATTAACATCCATAATGTCACCGTAGAAGGAAAGTCAAGAAATATTGTGTTTAGGTTCCAATTGTGTTTAGCTTCCAACCAGTATGAATGTAATTTTTGTTAGTGCAAGTGAAGCATGTAAAATTATAAACAAAAATATTCTCTACTTCTACAACTCTTTGAAAATTTGAAACTACATAACATTAAGTGAATGGTGGTGTTAGTTATTGGTGAGGATATTTTAAAAACTTTTAAATTTTACTTCATTGTTGTGACAAGTCAGGATATACGTTTATATGTTAGGGTCAGGAGCTTCACTGTTTAGAGCGAGTTGTCTTATCGTTATCAGTCCGTTGTCCTCGCTTTATCAGTAGCTCAGTTTTTATGGCGTTCTAGGGTTTCGTTAGATTTATGTTAGTATGTGTGGTAAGGACACCGACGCGGGAAACCATCGCGAAATCCTTCTCTTCTTGGTCAGCTCCCGCGTCGGTTGGACGTTTTAGTCAAGGTTCGTAACTTTTATGTAATTAGAAATTAAGACAATTTATGTTAAATAAAATAGGTCACGAATGTGAGAAAAAAGAAAACAGAACGTAGGGATTTCCTAAACATTCATATTAACTATATCTATTGAGAAGGCAATTAAATCTTGTTAAAGACTAACACAAACTAAGTTTGCTGTCAATAAATAAATAATAATAAACACTTAAGACCAATACAATAGACTATAGTTTATAAACCGTCCTTCGACATTGCATGTTGAGCGCATTTAAATGCACTCTAATTTCTCATCCATTTTACGCAGCATCCAATCAATCTTTAACGTTCATCAGGAAGCTTCAGATAACCATTTCAGATAGCTTGCGGCAATCTCTTGTTATTCCAACGCTGGGAATGGATTAGAATAAACACACGACATTTGTAGGCAAAGCAGAAACCCACTCTCAGCAAGCCCTTTTTCCCAAACCAATGTGACCCGCACAAAAGTCAATGCAGTTTTGATGCATCTTCCTTTCGGGAAAAAGGTCTGTTCCTTATCAGCATCAAATCGGGAAGAGTGTATAAATATCAATCTGTCCCAAATGAAGAACACATGGGCCGACGAGAAAACGCCCAAGGACAAATACTACGGGAAGCTTACACGCACCGATTCTGTTACCGAAGCATTCTATTATCTGATTGTTTTTATTTATGCTCATGCTGAGCCATTTCCCCACTTTCGAGCACAAGCGCGGTTCGGCCAGCGGTTGGTCCACTTTTCCGACTGTCACGTTAATTAGGTGTTAGGATGAGCGTTCCAGCGGTGGCAGCGGCTTCCCAATGCCGCAAAGCCCCGAACCGAAGCCTTAATGCAGACCAACGGTGTTGCTGGGTTGGGTGACCATCTGCGACAAACCCTCCCTCCCCAACCAGAGCCCGGGTCCTTTTCGAAAAACCCGACACAATTTTATGGTGTGAATACCGTTTCGAAAACTGTCATCTGGTGGTCAGACATTGAGCCTCCCGTTCGCCGTCCGGTCAGACCGTAGCCCACATTTCCAATACTCTTCCGCGATGATGATGATGGCGATAATGGCAGCGGCAGCATGTTAACAGCACGCTTCCACCACCCGCACCACCTGTGTTGGAATTAGATGTTCGAGCTAGGCTGCTGCCACGCCCGATTCGCCCCCATGTGTGAGATGCCCCCGGGTTACTACTGGACACATGTATCCATTGGTGCGGTCAGCAAGGGACGCCGACTATACTGTGAGCTCGGGCTACCCACGTGCCCACGTGACAAACGTACTCGTCCCAACATCCGGCGGGACGACTTTTGACTCCGAACCAATTGTTGGGCGGGAAGTGAACGCGTGCGTCGGCGGCAATCGGGGCAATTGTAACAGTTGCCATGTTGCTCATGCCGAATGCCGTCAAAGCAGCGGCTTACTGTGTGTCGACAGAATATGATCAATATGTTTTTAGTGGAAATTTACGGCGAGCTTCCTACTTGATTGGAGGCATCATCAAGCGGAGATAGATTTAACTTTAAGAGCAATTAAACAGTATGTCCCATAAAAAAATGCGATAATCCATGTCACAGTTTCGAATTTTTTTCAAAGATAATAATAAAACAAACATAATTTTATTTAGGGAATCGTTTATTTACCCTTTGATGATAATATTACTCAATATGGCCACCATTTTTCCCGATCACCTGCTCTAGTCATTGAGTTCCATGCCTTGGTAATGGAAGCATTTCAAAATCCAGAAAACTTGAATTTCACGTTCTCTGGAACTTTCTCAATCTTTTTAGTAGATATAAACCTATCTGTGCGTGTGTTCGAGACGGGATCGATAGTGAATATTTTCTCATCAGAGAATACGATGATGGTATGCTTCTGTTAATGTTTAATTCGGTCCGTTATAAAGGGGCGCTTTCCTCTTGTTCTGGAAGAACATTTCAGGTCATATTTGACCAACCGATTCATGCATGGTAGTTCTTGAAATATTGGCTTCCTTAGCCAATTTCCGGATCAATCGCATAGGATTTCTCTTCACTTTGTCTCTTACTGATCTGATGACCTTCGGTGTGCGAGCGGACCGTGGACGACTACTTTCGTGGACGACTACCATCAAGGAGTGATCGTTGGATACGGTAAATAGTAGCCAGATGGCATCCTACAATCGATGCTATTTGTTTTGCGGACTTTTGGGCGAGCAGCAAACTAATAACAACTTCCTTTGCGTACATTTTTCTCAACTTTGCTACCCGGAAACCACTGTTTTGATTACATCGTCTCATATTTTATAATAGTACCAACCAACCCAAACATAAGTATAACAAATTTCCGCTTTTTTTATGGGACATACTGTAGTGGAATGACATCATGGTTTTAAGTATTTTCTTGTGGTAAATAAATTACCTTTAATTCGTACAAAATGTGAGAAAGGTGTACAAGATTGAAGAATAAGTTTAAAACGATCATGATCCGAGCCGAGTGATGACTCGACGAGGTTCAAAAACGGTTAATATGAAGCCCGTTCTGAATCATGACAAGCACGGAAATGAGCAAAATAGCGATTGCCGTCACCTTTCCCAGGACCGTGGCGCACAATCACTTACCGGGTCGGTCAAATATTTATCGATCAAACAACGCTTTAAGAAGCTGGCATTAAATGAGTCGTGAAATATATTACACCGCTTCCCCATTTGCCGGATAGCGATCGGCCGCCGATCAGACAAGTCCATTCCCGCGCCCGGCGATCAGGTTCGTCCGGCGTCGTCGTGTTAATACAAGCGGACGCGTTCGTGGTCGTCAACGCCGTTCCGAGCCGATACATTAGCGGCGAAAGGACACAACACCGCCACCGAACAATCTGAAGATAGGGGAAGGTAAGGGATGGTGCAGGATGGGACGTTTTTTTTCTGTTATTTGTTGACACTCTTCTCACGCATCCGCGCAGAGCTGCCGTCCGTGCCGCGAGTTGGCAGCCAAACATCGAAAGAAACACCGCCACTGCCGGCTTCATACCTTTACCGCACACTGTGATGATGAGCCTTGCGGTCAATGGTCAGAATATGCTAACGAGGGAACAAAAGTATTTTTTTAATCGACTTTGATTTGCTGAACATCCCGAATTCAATTTTATCCGGTTAAATAACGATCTAAAACAATTCAGGTTTCTGTTTCTCTTGCATCATGGTTCGTCTTTTTGTTTGCACAGTCTAAAAACAAAACAAATATATTTGAACGCTTTTACAAAAATTAAGCGTCATGCTTCTTCCAACTTCGATTTCGAATTGAATTAATTTTAACTGGAAAAATCATCAAAAACCAAATTGAGCAAAACAAAACTAAAAGCAAATTGGGAACGAAAAGCAAACTAAACATTTTACAAAACAAAACTATAATATAAAATTTAAACAGAAAAATTTTAGAATAGAAACTATCGTTATCACCTGAAATTCTTAAAATAGTTAGGAATCTCGATGTGCTGTGATTCTTCTTTTTTCATTCTGAAGTCATCCGAACACAAACAATTCAAACAAGGGAATGCTGGCGTGCCGGAACATGAACCCTTTGAGCTTAGACATTAACGTCTATTTGGAAGGTGTCCAGGGCGGACACGCACTTTACGGGGCTGGTAGCGTTTTACGAGCCCGTAAGTGATTCGGTTTCCCCTTTGGCAGTCGGTAAACGAATTAATGTTTAATGTGTGTTTGCTATGACAAATCGTGTGCGTTGACGTTGTGCATTATTCGACCAAGCAAATGCAAAGAACTTGTCAACCAAATGGCGTTCATCCGTCGAACAGTGCCACTTTGTAGGGTCGCAATGATAAACTGCGCCCAATGCAAATGGGAAAAAGGCAAAAGGCTAGGAATGCTGCCCGATGCCAGATGCAATCTAGCTCTTCGCTACAAAATCGCTCGATTTCATTTGTTACGATCGTGTCACGCGGTGCAAGGTACAAGACTGTGAAAAATGAACTCACGACTTTGTCCTACCAGCGAGCTACAACAGTCTACTAGAGGGCCTGCGCATTCATTAGCAACAAATGGGCCAAATCATGTTGCACCCTAGAACTCCAGCGAGAGAATGATGCGGAGTGATCCAACATGAGCGCAAGATCATATGGGAGTCGTGTCGTTAAGAAAAAACCGACCCGAATGTCCCGATGTGTCGGGAATGTTGGAGTTACTTTGAACAAATGACTGCGTTATGACAAACAGAACACATGCCGGGACCGTGTTTTGCCGAACCGGATACTTTCCGTTAGATCCCGATAAGATCTATCCCGGTGGCCACTCGAAACTGTCAAAATCTGTATAGTGAGAACTGTTGTACTCGCGCTCGGTTGAATGAATACCCTAATCTCTCGAGTACGAGATTTGGAAGAACCTGTAAACGGACTAAAAGAGCCACTTAGTTGCGTCGCGGACGAACATGACTCTGCCGAGCGCGAATGGAACACGGAAAAAACCAGACCAATCTTTCGTTGGATATTCATTTGGAAAACTTATTGAGACACTAATTATAGTTGATATGGCAGGGCAAGGCAAAGGTTCTGGGATTGCTCTGGGAAGAAATATGCCAGAACTCCGATCCCTGGCAAACAACCCGACGTGTGAACGAACATGCTACACAAGGCCACGATCGCTGGATAAAAAAGAATGTGAAACCAGAACACTTTTGTGCCGCATTATTGGGGCAAAGACGTACTTGAGCGAAAAAGTAGCAAAATACCACATGGCATGTGGCCTCCCGGAGTGGGAAGAAATGCAACAAGTTGGTAAAAATAAGCCCCAGCTCCCGATTATTTTTTGTTTGGCACCAGCACCAAGTGTGAATTAAGTTATATCGAGATTGTTTCACTTGATCAACATGCTGTGAAAACCAGATCTAAGAAATAGTGCCAGTTCCAGCAACGCACTCGAACGATCTGCCAAATAACATAATATAACCTCGAGGATCAAAGCATAGCCGTAGCATAAACCTAGCGGCAAAAAGGGGGAAACATAAATACTCGATCGCACCACCGTTCCATCCATCATAGCTAATTAGCTATGCGCTCCGGATCCAGCGCGGCATTAATTAATCTGTCTCGCGCGTCATCCGCCGCCACGTCACCACGTGATGCATTGAGTTGTCAAAGCGGCGATGCTTAATTACGCGCCGTTACCGAGGCGCAAAATCAGCGCCGTTCGGCAACGATACTTCAAAGTGCGCCAGGGCTTCGGCGTTGCGTGCCAGGGCACAACTTGTTTGATCAAGACATCACCGCGGCCAAAGTGTTACGCATTTCGCACGCAATGAAGATGATGCTGCGAATGATCGGGTGAAAGATCACTCTCGCAATGGGAAGAGATTTGGAGAACACTAGCACTTTAGTGTGAAGCAATAACGTTTGCTTCGCTTATTTTCCCTCGAACAAGATCCTACCATTTCCTTTCATGTGCGCGTTGGGTTAATTATGTTTAACAAAAGTGTAACCGAGTGAATGAGTGTATTTACTTGTTTTGTTTTCTGCTCTTCTACTTCATAGCTAGCCAGAAACTCTAGTTAACAGTGACAGATGATTCGTAAATGGGCATTTAAAAATGAAAAATGCAATCTCCATGCAAATGCAAATCCGTCATTGCTATTTTACTCCTGCCATCAGGTGTTATCAAAGTTTCTGGAACGAATTAATACTAGCTTCAAGAGGTTGAATCGTCATAGATTATCATGTCTCTTTACCTTAACGGTAATGAGTCCAAAAATTAACCAATTTTGAGGTTAGTTTTTAAAATTACAATCAAATAGATTTGCTGAAACAGGAATCATACGGTTGGTAGTAGATGATCAAAAGAAATGTATTTTTCATCATGTTTAAACTATTTTGTGCTATAGAATTGAATTCAAATGTTGATGACGAATGTTTCTTTTAGTTATTTTAAGTTTCAAGATGACTCTATGTTTACCTTTCTAATCGCTCTGCATGATTCAACCTAACCTTGGATGCTATAAAAAATGAAAAATGTAGGAAAAGTAATATGGGGCAGAATATCAGTTTTGTTAAAGCAGCTCTTTAGTGAAGATCACTTTACTTCAATTATCAAAATTGACGACTGGAAAATTAAATCATCCTCCTCGTTTGTCCTATTGCATTTTATAGTTAAGACCATGTTTTTCTCAGTTGAGATCCAAAGCCTCTTCAAAATATGAAACAATACCTTTGCACTTGCTTAAGTTATATTTTGCTACCCTTTATTGTTGTGTTATTATTGCTTACATTGTCTCAAAACCTTGCTTTCCCAGGAGCCATTTTTACTGTCGCGACAGCAACTACATCGTTTTAAAATTCCACCAAAGCGTCGACCAACCCCCACCCCAAGGTGCACAGTAATCTCTGTAAAATGATTCGCATTCTCTTCCCCGGCGGTATATCAAGACAGCCCAGACAAACAGATAAACAAACAAACAAACAAACAAACGGACAAACCAATACCGACTGGGGGAGAGGCAATAAAACTGAGAAAAGCCGAACCAAAGAACAACCATCTTGTCATTGAGAAATGGCACTAGCCCGCGTATGAAATGTGTTTCCACCGGCAAAGCGCGACAAAAGCGGGAAAAACCGCGGGGACACAAAAACCGAAAAATTACACAGAAGCATCGAATAACTTTTGCGACATGGAATTGAAATAACCAAACAAAAGAAAACCATTCCGAGCCGCGAGAGCATAACTTGATCGGAGGCTGGGGGGAACAGCATCAGCGGGGGCCAAAGGTGCGATCGAAAAGGCGAAAACAAAACCTGCTACAAAATTGCACCTTCCAAGTACTTTTCAGTGCGCCGGTGCCTTTTTTTCCCTTCATTCTTCTTGAATTTTTCGTGTCAATAGAGCGCAATCGCCGCGCCGGAATCGCGAGAAGAAACCAAAACCCTTTTTGTTCTTGCCAACGGACAACCGAAAACCGCATTCGGTAGCATAAGTAGCATAAGTGGCTAAAAATGTACAGACACACAACAATGCCGCCACCAGCGTACATTTGTGCAAGAGGAAGCTTTTCGCTCAGCTCTTTCTTTCTCTTTAGTTTTCCCCACAAATAACACCGAAGCGGTGGTAAGGTCCTTGCTGAACGATCGTTGCTACATGATCGCATCTTCCACTGCTTCCAAGGCCCGCGGAAACGAGTGTAGCAAACCGGCAGCGGACAGGAAGGAATCGCAATGCGAGCGCCATCTTGTTAGTTTTCGAAATAATAATTAGGTGACGGCGCCAGTTGTCTTCGCGGCAGGACCGAACATGGCCCCATGACGACTACATTGGCTTTCCATTGGGTGTTCTGGTCGGACGGACACACCGTTTGGAGCGTCGAGATGCTTCGATTGTGCATCGGCAACCACTGATGCACACATACGCACACTTACATAGGTACACATACATTTGTAGCGAATGCCCATTGAAGGAGATCGGGCGGATATTTTGAGCGGAAGAAAAACAGAAACCGCCAGCGAAGCGCGAGGCGGACGAGCAAAAACAAAAGTTCTGCAAGCAAACGGTTTAAAAAAGTGTATATGTATCGAAAAACAATGGCAATAATTTTCGTACCCTTCCTTTTGTGATGGCTCGGAGCCATCTTTAATCATTTTATTATTCTGTCCCGCGGCCGGGAGATCGATGTGGCGCTGGAGTTGCATCTTTGCAGCGTCTGGAAAGGATTGCATCGCTTCATATTTTCTTTTGAGTCTTTACCCAATGAAGGAATAATTTAGGATTTCCTTGTATTTTCATTCTTCTTGCATTACTGTCCGAGCTCGATTTGCTTTTTTGTTCATCCTTCATGTTCAACCTGCTTATTTTCAAACCACCGGTTGTTTTGTGATCAAAATTTCGCCATTTTGGATAAATTTAATACAGGAAAGGATATTTTGACACGATTTTCAATGAAATACACCCAATACAGCACAGAGTAATATTAAATTGTTTAT
>KE525340.1:237269-312014 GCA_000441895.2 Anopheles sinensis | reverse complement strand
TTATGAGATTCATCAATTACTAAGCGAAAAAAAACGCTTTTCAATTTTGAGAAAAAATTTATAAAAATATATATTAGGTGCGCAAATAAAAACGGCCGTTTTTTCATAAGTTATTTTTACTCGTGGCATTTTTATTTGTGGAAATAGGGTCAATCAAAGTATTGGCCATTATTATTTAACACTTTCTTCCACCTTTCGGGTAATTCGCGGATTCCTTTTCTGAAAAATGATTCGTTTTTCGACGCAATCCAGGTTTCCAACCAATTCTGGATCTCTTCATAGGAGAAGAATTGCTGGTTAGCCAATCCATGTGCCATGGATCGGAACAGATGGAAATCCGATGGTGTCAGATCCGGTGAATACGGCGGGTGCGGTAAACATCCCATTTGATGGTATTGAGGTAGTTTTTTACAGGTTGCGCAACATGTGGCCGAGCATTGTCATGCAGCAGAATAACTTTGTCGTGGCGTGATGAGTATTCTGATCGTTTTTCACGCAGTGCTTGGCTTAAACTCATCAATTGCTTCCGGTAGCGTTCAGCAGTGATTGTTTCTCCCGGTTTAAGAAGTTCGTAGTAGATGACACCGAGCTGGTCCCACCAAATACTCAGCATAACTTTCGAGCTATGGATGTTCGGCCGAGCTGATGATGTTGGGGTATGACCGGGGGATCCCCATGATTTTTTGCGCTTGGGATTGCTGAACAAAATCCACTTCTCGTCTCCCGTCACGATTCTGTGCAGGAACCCCTTTCTGTTGTGCCGCTGGACCAGCAGTTCACACATGACGAGTCTGCGTTCGATGTCCCGCGGCTTCAACTCGTGTGGTATCCATTTGCCCTCCTTCTGTATCATGCCTAACGCCTTCAGCCGTGATGATATGGCCTGACGAGTTACACCAAGCACGGCTGCAAGCTCTTCTTGCGTTTGACAGTGATTTTCCTCCAGTAAAGCCGTCAATTCTTCGTCTGCGAACGTTTTTGGGCCTTCCTTCACGTTGAGTATCCTCCACGGCGAAATCACCGCTTCGAAAGCGTCGAAACCAATCCCGACACCTTGTTTCGCTTAAAGCAGCATCGCCGTAAACATTCGAAAGCTCTCGATGCGCTTCGGCTGCCGTTTTCTTCGCCCGAAACAAAAAGAGCAACACCTCCCGCATATGGCGCTTTTCCGGCACAAAATCAGACATTTTCAACAACCAGTAACTTTTACCCGCGCGAAATAATCACTAATCTGTTTACACAGTTTGATAATGTCATTCCCGAGCTTGGTTTATGACGTTTGTAAACATCAAAATCGCGCCACTAGTCCACAGTGGTCCCATCGATTTCAAAACGGCCGTTACTTATTTGCGGACCTAATACTATGCCTATTGTTGGCATTGGCATAATTTAATTTGTATAATTATTAATTTGAAATAATTCAACATAATACTTCGATAGAAGTAGTAATGAAACCAAATAAAAATAACCAGGTTTATGTACCGGAATATACTCTTAATTTTAGAAAAACAAATCATTAGTGTTCTGATATTCTAATGCTAATGATATGTAATTGATCTGTTGTGATTTTTTTATACCAGAAAAATTTAATAAAAAAGAACTCGTTTAATCTTTTAAATCACTACACTTATATTTGTTGCATTTTGCATCATTCAAAGTAAACAGGTCATTCGCTTAGGGTTTCGCTAAAATGGATATTATTAGATAGGCCACTTTTAATATAAAAGAAATCTTCATGATCGTGACTAACTTCTGATTTTATAAGATCTCGCACATTTGATACTTTGTTAATATATTATGTGTTATACAGCACAAGTGCTATACTCGATCATGTGCTTATGCAAATAAACCCTTGGATAAGACTATATCAATTATCATCATCTGACACGCTATTCAACTGTATATGTGTGAACACGATACTGTATTCAATATTACTGTTCAGTACTGTTTTTAAATACAAAGACTAATTTAAAAAATTGTTGTATATAATTATTTTATACACAACATTAGTTTCTGAAAGCATAATTGAAGTTTTTAAAAAATTAAAAAATTATCGTGATGATTTATGATGTTAAAAAATACGAGTATCAAATCATTTTCACCCGTTCAGGTATCCCATTCCTATCGGCTTCATCCCATTCGTAGATAAACATTTCCGCTCGGTTGTACAACGTCATACAACGTCGGATGAACACTTTTCCCAGCGCACAAATGGTGCTTATCGTGCCGGAATGGGCTCGTTATGGGACGGTCTTCACAATAAAACTTTCATTGCTTTATTTCGTGTTCAACTCTCGGGATCGTTTTGTAGAACTGCCCGAACCGTTCCGATGCAACGCCGGCTTGTGTACCCAGCCGAAAACATTAACAAACGCACCCGACCAGCAGCAGCAGCTTCAGCAGCTTTTATTGCTTCTTATCGAGGCTCGATCGTCGGTACAACTGCACCGAACGGGAGGAGGACTTCAGTTTACCGAGTCCGAGCCGGAACCACCACCTTCATTCGCTTGCCACTTTGCCGTGCGATAAAAATTTGCTGCAAAAATGCGCCCGAACGCACATCATCCGCCCTGGGGTGGTAATATTAATTTAATCATATTCCCTCCACCGCAAAAGGTGCCAATAATCAGCCTACTTAAGGTCTGCGCGTGCGTTGGACTTCGCGGGCTACGATTGTAAGGTTGACCACAAAACCTAAAGGAGTGAAATAAACGCCTTCAACGCGGGGAACAAATAAGACGGTTGCCTTTTTTCCACGCGCAAAACCTACCGGCAATTCCCTTAATCAGTTTGCCTTATGGTTTAAAGCTCATTTTTCTTCACTTTATAGCTGGTAACTATTTAGATAAATTCTCCACCACCGGGCTCGTGTGCTTTTGTGTACATGTCTGTCCCTCCGTGTGCTGCATGTTAGCGAACGTAAAATCCATTTTGGTTTTGTTTAATACTAACAAGCGAACGATAAGTTCTGAGACATATTTCAATAATTATCTAAAACCTCTACCAATGCATGTTCCAGTCCTAGCGTTTGACTTCCGTCGGGCCGATGCGGAACTCCGGGCGAACAAGGTGAGGGACCAAGGGACTGGCGCGGGTTCGAGCGTGGACCCTCAAGAAGCGGTCAAGAAACGAGGATTCAGCGATTCCACCCGGTTGCTCACCGGTCGCTGTCTTATCTAAATGGAATAATGTTACCGGAATAAATAAATGTATTTATACATATACGCTACGTTCGCTTGTTCACTTTCGGTGCTCTTCGTCTTTCTTGGTTCTGGGTGCGACATAGGAATGAGATTCGGTGTACGATACACTGATCAATTTTTGGCAATCAAATTGTCCAAAAGGATACTTCTAGAAACTGCAAGCTTTTATTTTTTTAGTTAAAAAAAGTCCACCCAACCATCACAAAATCCCACTGCTTTTGGAGGCTAACATATTCCCATTGCAAACCCATTGACTATTTCTATAGAAAATTGTCTTTCATGTCACGAAAAATATAAAGATATTCTTATTGGATCATCTATGAAGTTAACAAAAATAAACCTATTTTTAATCAAAAAATTTCACCCGACGATCACAAAATCCCACTGTTCCGCGCGGCTAACGTATTCCCATTGTGAGCCGCCGATTGACCATTTCTCATACTAAACGACCTTCGGCCAATCGGCAGCGACCGTTTGTGTCGGCGGTTCTTTCGGTACATTTCCCGTCCCGGGAATCGGAGACGAAAACCATAATTGACTTTATGTGAGAATGACCAGGAGAAACAGTGTATGCTGCTTTTTACCCTTATGTTTTAACCCGAAGGAGACACGGGTTACTTTTGCGCCCCCTGGAAGAGAACAAAAAGTTCAGCAAAAAGAAGAAAAAGTAAAGGAAAATAAAAAAGATAAAAGCAAACTGTACCAGAAAGAAAAACTCACCCATCTAAGATACACACCGAGACGAAACTGGAGAGTGAAAAGTAAGAAACATCCCGAGCTAAGAACTGACCGCACCCCTTAGCCCCGTTTTTTAGTTTTTGCTTCCTGGTGCCTTCCGTCCACCGTAGCAATATATTGTTAAATTATTCCGCTCCGAAGCATCCAATTAAATTGTAAAAATGAATAAAACCGGCCAGAAACCGAGCGCCGAGCCGCGAAAAGGCGGGAGGAAAACTGTGCCAGCCCCCAGCGGGCTTATCGGCGGCGGCGCTCCACGGAGCTCGTTTCTCTAAATTGATAAAACCCATACAATATATTTCTAGTTTAATTGTGTTTCTATGTATTTATGAAGCGAAAACATGGGTTATTTCTCCGGGAGCATTTTTTTTCGGCTTTGTTGTTTCTGTGGCTCATATTTTCTTTCGTCCCCACCACAGGGCAGCTCCTGTGCTATCTTCCGACGACATTCTAGATGGACTCTAGGCCGCCATGGTCGGAACCCAACGTGAACAACTTGACCGCGATGGCCGTGAGATTTGTGACTGGGAAATTGCTACTGCTGAATAAAAAATGATCACATTATGTTTGTTGCGCTCGTTTTAGTTTCTTAATAGAATTATATTTATGTCTGGTTTCTTTTTAAGGTTGGGCTATTTCATTTTTTCTATTTTGTATTAACAACTTGATGCAGATTTGAAAGGTAATTTTTTTAATGAAAATTTAATAGAATGTTTACGACATCGGTTCGAATTTAAAAAAAAATTATTTTGCTCATTAAAATAAAGAAAATTATTTGGTTCGCGGCAGGAACACAATCTTTACTTATTAGCAACTCGAGGATTACTCAATACAATGTACACCTCAGGCCCGAGCGAACATCATCAATCATACCATTGTGATTTGTACTGACAACAACAACCAGCGTACTGACTTCACAGGAACAACTGTTGTCGGATGTTCGGATGGGAGCATCGACCGAGGGAAGAAGAATACTCCAAAATTCGACAGCCTTCTTGACGATGTTTCCGTCTCGATCCACCGTTTTCGTAGGGACCCGACGTTGTACTTCCCGATGTGCTACTTCCGGAAACGCTCGCGGGAATATTCCGGAGTTCGAACGCCAACCGATCCCCTCGGCAGCGTTCATGTTCGCTACATTTGAAATACACAGTTTCATCATGTTACGATATTCCGTATTAATAAAACAGCCCGCGGCATCCAGCAGCAATGTTAGGAAATCTGAAGTGTCTTCGGATCGTTTCCCTTTTCCCCTTTCGCGTACGTTTTCATTTCGGAAGCTTCACGGTCTATGGCATCTAACATGATGATAGAAGTGGGTTTTTTGACATAAAAAATAATTTATTGGTTCTTCTCTTACTAATATGGTTTTTAACAGTTGTAGGAAAAGCTAACAGGTACACTGTTTTGTATAAATCTAAGTGTAATCTAGTCTACACTTGATAAGCTATTATAAGTTTAACTCTTGTTTAACTAACATTCATATTACTTTTGTAGATTTTAATTAACATAATGAGTATATTAAAAATTTACTCCATGCAAGTCTACTTTCGATTGAAACGAATGTGTATTTGTAACCGATGTTTCTTTTTCGCTCTGAAAACACGTTTCGTCGTTTCGCCTACAAAAATTTTCCATCGTTTCACGGTTTTTTCCTGCACGAGGAGAAATGTTCTCCCTGTGATTTGCAGCAACATCAGAAGCAGCAAGTGTAACGAATGTGCGCATAGGCTAGAGGTCACACGCAAGCGGCGGGTCGTCCGATAAAATATCTTCTCTAATTCGAACATGAACTACATTTGTCCGGGCATGTTCGCCGCTGGTAGAGACATTGCAATAAACCCCTCGGGGACGAAAAGAGTACGCGTAAAGAACGTGGCGTTCACAAAAATAAAAATGCGACAAAAAAGTCCACCTAAAGTAGAATCTCGTAGAGCGTTTGCTATCACGCACTTCACGATCGCAGAGACGCAATCGTCGCGGTTCTAATCGTCGCCGGTCCTTGCCATCCGTTCGCTACCATTCGCCGGGATTGCATTGTGAGCAAAGTGGGGGACAAAATGGCAAAAATGTAAAATGGGTAGAGTGAAAATGAATGCATCAATATGTGTAATTCAAAATTTATTGAAAATATTAATTTTTCTTGACACACGAGGAAAGATATTTTAATAAAAGGCGTCGGCAGTTACAAATCCAACAATTTCATTTTGTCTGAAAATACATCAAAACAGCGTTAAAATTAAATTTGAAATCATAAGTCCCAAGTCTAGTTGCATCTTATTTCAATTCAGTCAATCTGCATTTTACGCCAAACCTAATAAAATTGGTAAGCAGCTTCCGTAAGCTCCACAGTGAACTTCTACACCGAAGCGGATTGCTGTCTGCCTCCTCCACTATTGTTCACGCAAGTGTCGTTTGCAGCCCCCGAGTGCGAAAGGTTCAAAATTGTTGGCGAAACGGCAAGAATGAGCTGACATGGCCACACCGAAGGCCGAAGCCGACCGACGACGCCAGGAATGTCGTACATCCCTGTCGGGCGCGAGATCAGCCAGCGCTTGGCAGAGTCCGCGGCTCCCGTGCGGAAGGAATGACGCTGTTTTGACAAAATCTGCCTTCGCCAGCGAAGGCCTGGGCTAAACTCGCATAGCCGTAGCAACACAGGACGGAACAAAGCGCTACGGATCGCGAGAAACAACTCGGGAGCTCCCGACCGTTGCATTCCGCCTATCGCTCGGTGTCAAGTGATTGAGCGCACCGTGGAAGATATGTGACAGAGATTTAAACGAGTTGTTAAATGTTCGCCCCCCGCCGGGGTTAGCGCAAAGATGTTCAGCAAGTGATTTGCCGGTTTGCTCGCCTTGTTCGATTATTTTTAGGCACCTCCGGCATCACCAGCAAACGGCGAGCCTACGGTCGGAGCCTTCGGAACGCCACCCAAAATACCTCCAGTGGATTATTTTCAGAGACTTGCGTGTGAATACTTACTGCTCTGATAAGACCCGCATCGGAGAGATTATGGAGCGATCTTGACATTACACCGTTCGGAGGAAAACAACTTGCTAGTGCGTCTTTATTGGCTTTGGCTTCCTTTGGATACGTACGACGAAATTTCGTCAAACGAGGAGCTGCATTTCGCGAAACAGAAGGTGTAATTAACGTTCGTTACAGAATAGTTTATTAACTCAAGTGTGAAAACATTATAAGATCAACAAGGTGCGCTTTATCTACATGAATTATACGGTACATAGTAATTAGACGGAAATAGGTGCAAATATAGCTACATTATTTCCTAACACCTTTGATAGAATTAAATCATACTGGAGAACACCCTTGCCTTGCATCCTTGTTTAAAAATAAAAATAAAAATATTTTTAAACATCCAAAATTTTTAATTTTCTTTTTTTAAATTAAATTTTCAAATAGTCATCATCATGCTACAAAAATCTAAATATTAAAGTAAACAAACAAATTCCCATTTAAAAGGAAAAGGGGCTTTTGCTTGAAGCCAGTAAAGAAGGGTAGAAATAAGTGATATATTTTTTACTCTTCACTGGAGAGTTTTGTTTTTACGCTTATCCACAACTTCACCTTAGGACAAAACTTTGTTTGTGACACTCCCGGGAAGCACTAGTAGTAACCGGTAAAATTTAGAAAATGTTATTAAGAAAATAGTGATCAAACAAAGCTTCAACAACATCTGCAGTGCCTAAACTTACAGTGTGGAAAGTTTCAGACGCTACGGCAAAAGTCCATAAAAAAATATATAATTTATAGTAGATTTTCAATACATCATTCAAGAGGTATAATTGAATAGTAGTTCAATTAACAATAAATGAAAAATAGTAGCAGCAAAAAGGAATAGAAGCTTTACCCTCACATTTTACGATATTATATTGGAATATATCTTTTTAATTTACCTTTGTCTTTCAGTCGATTACATTATTTTATCATAGCTGTGTGGAATCGTTTCGTTCTACTCCATTTACCACAAATTGTCACTCATTAGTATGATATCTAGGGCTATATATTTTTAAAATTCTTGCTCCGTCAAAACCGATTATATTTCTGAGCAAACAAAACAGGTCTACGATCCTTAATATTTTCCAAATGCCTAACAGATCTATCACTATTATGTTTGATCAATGTTTCGTTAGATACTCCTAACGATACCAACCTACGTTTCATACCAATTACGACGAATCGAGGATGTTTTAGTAATCTTATTAGCACGACGAACAAAACTCTCCGACTTCCAAACGGCTGAGAAGAAACACCATCATTTCGCCGCTCCTAACATCGGCAGCCTATCCAGCAGATAAGCAGCGTCTTAAAATATATTTCGAACTAAAACAAACAAACGCACCGTTTCGTTCCTTCTTCCCTTTCCCCTCTAATCACCGGGAACAAAAATACTACAACAATACCGAACTGATAAACCAACTATTCCATTATTTTAGTGAGAGTCGGAAAAATAAATTCAACATTTACTACCCCAACTCGTTCCGATCGATAGCGCTGGGTCGAAAAACAATCTAACCACAATCCAATGCGGGGTCTCTCTAACAAGACGGAGCCATACTTACCGATATTAACTGCTGTGAGGCGGTGACCATACGTTGGACAAATTCCGACATCGAACGCAACCGACAGTCAAAACTCAAAAGCTGAGAAAAGGAAACACGGAAACGGGTGGCAGGATTAACAGGAAGGGTAGCAGAGGCGTACCAATATTTATCCCATGTATCCCCCCGCAGCGGCAGGGAAACTTATCGGAATTCCCTCCGATAAGACATAATTAAGAATTTTATGTATACTCACAAGCGGCCCTGTGAGAACGGCGGACGGGACGGGCAGCGAAAACAAAACGCACGGCGAGAAAGAGGCGAACCGAACATTTAATAAATAAATAAAGCGAACGTTTTAAAAGCTGTTTTCATGTCATTTGCATCGGATTGGTGTGTCGGATACATCTTTTGATGTCGCATCGCGTCGCATTAGCGCACCGTCCCGTGTGTGTGTGTGTGTGTCGGTCGGTCGGTGGGATGGCTTATCCATCCTCGTTGTGCTTCCTTCCTCCGGGGAAGGCTGTGCTGATCCTACACACTTCGCGGCTTCGTCGTGATTAAAAGAACGAGATACCGGAGTGCTGCTTCTTGCGGCTTGTACTGCATCCCGAGACAGGCGGCCCGAAAGGGGAGGATTTGAGGGGGGCGAAGTCAGCAACGAAGACTCCAAAGGACGCCAAGAAGCCTCTCGGAAGTCCAACACGACGATTGGCTGCAGCTTCTGGCCGCTGAAGCTGGGAATATTAAATGTAGGAAAAACGGTTCTCTCCCACCGACTCTCGATGCCATTTAAATTCATTCTGTTGTTCGCGGGTCCCGTCTCGAATCGATATCGCATTTTCAGACCCCTTTCCGAGGGGGTGTGGGGGAAGATCCGGGCACATGTATGATTCGATTTCATCCCCTTTTTCGCCGCGATTTGACGCCGCGGAACGGCTCTTTTGCCATCCGATCGGCCGATGACAGTTCGGGTTGGCAATAAAAGGCCGCCAGATCGCCGGAGAATGCTTTCCCGATTGGTGGGATGTGGGAATTTTTGTGATCATACGGAGTTTCAAAATCGAAATAGAATCAACACTAGAAAACCCTTGATAGAGTAAGCGAGTATAAAACGAAAAACCTACAACGGATAAAAGGAGAACAAAATACACCGACTGAAAGAAATAAAAGATACAATATTAAAAACAAACACCAAGAAGAATGCGAAAACAAGACAAACGCACAGACCCCAAACCAGTAGCTAATGAATATGTGATAAAACTTTTAGTCGGCTAAATTTAAAATGCCGTTTCCGAAAACTGTTCGGAGCGGAAAATAAACGCGAAAAAACGAACGAACTCCTCATCGAAGCGCGGCATTGCTAATGTTCGGGAGTTATGCGACCCAGTGTGTCTGTGTGTTCACCGGCTGTAATTTACATAATTAACAATGCTCACCGTTCCCAGGGAACTGCGTGTGCTTTCTTCTCCGGTCCTTCTCCGGATAATGGTGTCACGTTTTGGCGAATATGATCTTCCCTTCCCGACAGGCGAGGTTGAGAATCGGAGGAGGACGCGACGGGGTATGGACAGGACATTTGAGTGTTGATAATTTCAACTACGGGGAATGCAAAAAAAAACATCGGCGCATCTGCAGACGTGCAGACATGCATGTTTGCCGAATGTCACAGTGAGTTTTAAATATGACAAACCGGAAAAGGCTCGTTGCTTGGCGTTGCCGCTCGCTACCGACATCGAGAGCGCTGATAAGATCGCACCGAGAGCTACACAGGATTATCGGCAATTAACAAGACGTTTTGAGGTCCACGCGCATGTAGCACACACGAACACCAAAACACACATCCAAACTTCCGGCACATGGTGTGATGCCGGCAGTGTTCACCTGTGGTTTTTCGCTTGCGACGGGGAGAAGATTAGATTAAGCGAACCGGGAGCTGGAAAAAGTGAAAGACAGCTTTCCATTGCCGTGTCGGGTCGGTTCAATTTTCGACCGCAAGGTGAACGGAAGCTGCTGCCCGGTCAGCTGGTCGTTGTGACGAGGCGTTTGAAACGAGACGAAACGCAGTGAAGGAGTTTGAACAGCCGGTTTTCCAAGACGGCCCTTCGGAGGATTATGTCAGTAACGGGATCAATTGTTACGGTGGCGTAAGGCGTAAGCATAACCGGTGATCCGAACCGGGTGCCGGCAATTGCGTTAGCAATTACATCAAATTGCTGACAACTCGAGAGAGCAGGCTAAATGGGTTGTACGCTTATGATCGCCCTAAAAGCAGTCGCAAGGTGTTTCTTACGGTAGGTAAAGCGTACAATTCACGCTTGGGTGCATTTGAATAAAATAGCATTGGAATATTCTTCAAGGAACACTCGAAGAGCACAATATTTAAATGTAAAATTAGTGGCACTACAGAAGAATGTTTGATTATGTTTTTGAAACATCAAAATCTATTTAATATACAATTCAGCTATTTGCATCTCATATGGAAATTTTAATTATAGAAATAAAGTTTTCGATTACATAATTCAAACTAACCATGATATTTACAATGCACACTTCAAATGGAAGCAAACCTAAACAAAATAAATTATTCATTTCCCCATAAGATTGGAATATTGATTTCTCTCCACAAAATGTCCCAATTGGAACTCAATATGTAGCTCTAAGAAAAGATTATCACTACAATAGGACTTCCTTAAATAAATAGGTTTTGGCAAAGTACCGCTCTCCAGCTAATGTTAATGGGCCCGTAAGAACGTTAATGGGTACGTTGAAACTATAGAAAGTCAATACTTCCCAAAGCTGAGTTATTTGAGAGTACGCCAGTAAAATTTAGATATGCCAAAATAATGTGGAAAAGGATCAATGTCCAATCAAAGAAATTAATTTCAAGTACAACGAAAGGAACAATTTTATGTTGAAGAATGACAGAATTCAACGTAAATAAGAATCAACATGGTTAACATAGTAAAAAGAGAACCGGTCAAACATAATATTAGCTTATATCATTGTTTTATGTATCCCCCGGATATAGAAAACAGACACTCCACTTAAAATGGTTTAATGTTCTGTCAAAACTCTCACTTTAAAAACTTAAAAACGTTGTTTAAGGTATCTGGCTCGTGCTTTCGGGTTCTTTTCCATCATTCGACCCTTTTGAGGGTTTCCTATGGCTACCCTTGGTTTAAACAAGTAAATCTTTTGGCACGGCAAAATTACATTTAACTTTTGCCTACGCATCTCATAACTTCTGCTTGTCGAGTCATGAAAAGTAAAATAGATTAATGAGCGAAATTATGATTCTAACCTTTGATGCCATAATTGTTTTAAACATTTTTTTAAGTTTCTCTTGCCTATTCTTGTTTTGTGTTGCCAATCTTTCAAAGCAAGCTCGTTTAATTTAATCAAGATAGATAATCGTAATATGATAGATAGAATTGTAATGAACAGAACTAATGTAGTGTAATGAATTCCACTCCGAATATGTTTTACTCATAATTCTCACATCACTCAGATGAATATATAAATATGTTTCAGCAAAATTCATTTTAAACTAACGTCTCAAAACGTAACCGAACACAGTATTGCTAGCTAACCTTTTGCTTATCGTTATGATTCTCCTTCCTTTTCTTTCGACAAGTGATTTCCATTTTTTTATAGACATAACCCAACAAACATAACAATGGCTCCTGCTACATTTGTCATGAGTTAAAACGTCTTTGACGAATTGCTGCAGCGCGAGTTATCTTTTCCACCATCAGCGAAGGTAAAAAAACCCTCTCAAGGTTGTTTCACCCTTATCCACCATTCGGCACACAATTATGTGCCCCCTTGTAAAACAATCGGTCGCCTCGGAAGCTCCCGGTTCTGACCGCATCGACGGACGTTTCCGTGAGCGGCCCGGAACGAAGCCGTTGGTGGCGGAACTAATAGAACCTCCTCGCAAGGAAGGGGTGTAGGGAGGAAGGTATAAGACCCTACCGAAAAATGAGCCCAACCAAACGATGACAGATTCGGACGGTGCGGAACATAAAACACTCAAGCACCTGTACGTGGCGTGTTTTGCTCTATTTCTAATTGGATGAGTCGCCCCCGGCCAAGGGTAAGACGCGATAAGGAAGTTCCCGAAGAAACATAATAAATCATATAAGCCTTGCCCGGTGATGAATGCCCGGGGTTGGTTGGCCGGCCTTTGGCCGCCCTCGGGGTTTCAGCAGCACGGAGAGCCGGAAAACTACAAACGAAAAACCTCGTGTGTCGGTGTCACAGAGCTGTCGGTCCGCCTCCGGGGAAGGCAGTACGAAGAACTCGGGAGCGAAAGCATAAAACGATGTAAATGGATGAAGTGGTACACTGGAGGACGATGTTTTAATGGATGCATGAAATATACTTAAGGACCCTTACTTATTTTAATAAAATGCTAGTCATGTGTTTATAAACACAATTGTTTGACTTATTAACTGCTGACTTAATTTTAAAGCAGAAAAAATTTAGTTCAAATCACTGAAGTTATTAAGAAAAATACAAAATTGTTCTATCACAAAATTTTACTTGACCTTACTTTGTAAAAATAATTCATACTTGCAACTTCTTGCCCCAACTGCGCATATTTTGTCTCGCATTGTTCTTTAATGGATGATGTAGAGAAACGTGTTGTGGGAAACGTTAAACCGGTACGTACACACACTCGAGCCGGCACATGGTGGCCGGCCGACGCTGGAAGAATCTCAACACCACCTTGGGACACTTGGGTGCCGTTGATGATGATGCTTTTTCCCTCCCACTTTCCCAGCCCACGGGAAAGGTCGCCCGCTCCCAGCGAACGCGGAAGGTGAGTCGTCGTCAACTACACGCCAGCAGCAAAAGGAAGCCACCACCACCACCTACATTAATGTGAATAGCTTAACACGAATGTTATGGCCAGATTCTTCAAGAATCTTGCCGCCCTCCGAGAGAGCAGGAGAAAGCTGACGAGTGTGTGTGTGTGTGTGTGTGCCAAAGAAATGTCGGCAGCAGTGAGGTAGCGATTAATTAAAATTAAAATTTTATAAGCAATGCCGCCCGCCCCAGCCCAAACCCTGGAGAGCCCCATTCGGAGACTTTGAAGTCCCTGCGGGCATATGTTCATACGTGTGCCCTCTTACCTGGGCGGGTGTGCGTGCGTGTGTGTTTTGTTTCGTTTTGCTCCTAGGAAAAATATAAACACATGTAATTAAAAATCTTAAACGCTGGCAAGCCAACGATCATCAAAAACCCTCGTGCGGCATCGTCACGTACGCGTTTGGGAGCGTGTATAAATTTAACGCTCCATCCACCGGAGCCCTTTTGGCTCTGTTCGTGGCGTAGGGGGAGGGCGGGTAGGTCGGGCGGTCGGCCTACCCTGGGTGATGGCGGATAAGATGAAAGATGGCGGCACTTGTCACATGACGGCCACCGCCGGCGCAAAATGTGTTAAAAGAAAGGATTGGACGGAGATCCGCCAGAGAGATCAAACGTTTGACCAGCAGGTGACTTCCCAGAAGCGGGACATAGAACTAGGTGAAGTAAAAAAGATGGAAGCCTACTTCGGTGGAATTGGCGGCTCCACAACAAAGTAATCGTGATCGGGTGGCGAGGACTAGCGATCGATTGATCGAGTTTGATTTCTGGCTAATCAGAAAAAGGCTATTCGACTAGCGGACGACCGAACGATTCAGCATGGAGTTCCTAATTAGAATTTGACTAACGTTGAATTAATCTAAAATGGTGGAACAGAGAGAACGGTTATTATAGAGATGAGAAATCTGAAAACTCATGAGGTTGTGTGAGATTTGTTAGAATACATTTGGTTACCATAGATAAATTGACACCAAATCGACGTGAATCATATCTAACGTCGAACGTAGATTTGATACAACAAAAATATATGTAGTCTTCAAAAAGTTGGTTATTGTAATGATTGAGCCGAATACATAAACAAATGTATGTTCACCACTTCCATATAATAAAACCTTGACTACTCTCGAAACATAGAATTTATTCCAACAATTTGAGGCCCAAGGGAAGCACCAGGTGGCCATGCACGCCTCACAACTAAAGAAAAAACATCCTTACATGAATGTTTTTGTCGGCTATGGCTAAATTTTTGACCAAGTACCGTATGGCCGCCATACTGGCCGTCAGAATATTTTTTTTAAAGTAATTAAGTGATGTAACTTTACAAATAAAACTTATTTGGTTCAATCAGCTTGGTTAACTTTTTTCTTATCGTCGATGAAACGATATTAAATTTGTCAATTTTGTTTAATGCATACGTTAATAGTTGAAAGACTTGACTGAAATGATTGATGAATGATTGAACTATTGCAATGCAACGTATTGACATATTCGAGCATATTTAAAAACAAAATCGAAACCATACGCTAGCTAGTTGTCAATGAAAATCGGAGCAACTTTGGTCTACTTAAATCAAAACACAGTTATATAAATAAATTGTTTCTATTGTTTTATAGGTAACCAAGAGAGTAAGATTCCTCCATGGACACAGCCTTTTTATAGTTTTGATCTGTTTCAATATGCAGCGTAATTTAAAAGTTATTTTCTCTCTTTCACATTCCATTGCAATTTATGTAACGCATTTTTATTTTCAATTTCATATGTCTTATTTGCACAAAAAACTATTAAAGTACCACTCATGTACGAATGATGATAGTTAACCTAAAATACAATGAACCAAAGCCCAATGCTTCTTAAGCTTTACAGATGGTATATAATAATTCTTTTCTCATTTGCTCATTCATTACATCATCGCTTTCTAATTGCCTGTAAAAGTATGCAAGGCTAAAATCATCCTCCTTCTCTTTTATACGAGCACTATTATCAACACCGTTATCGGCAAGTTCGCCCACTAAACGGCTCTTACTACATGGCTTTGATGACGTGGTGAACACGGAAAATGCCTATCTAAATTCGCGTGTACCATTTACTTTATCGCGACGCATCCCACTTATCTTCCAAAAAAAACAAACCCCACCCAAACAAACACATTAAACAAACTACCCCGAAAAAGCTACCACCTCCGGGAGTGTAATGTGCCTTCCGAAGCGTTTGCGAGGAGGTGGCTTTATTTGCCAACCACTTTGATATCCTCCTACCCCAACCCCATACCTCCCCCTCTCCTCTTGGAGCATGGGGCGTGTGTGAGAGTATTTTAGCTTCCCGCGCATTAATCGCATATGCCTTCAATAAAGGTGATGATGAAGATGGTACTTTTCACGATGGCGATAATGTCTTTGATGACGAGCGGTCATTCGAAATCCCACCGAGCCGGGACCCCCTCCCTGCCAATCCACCGCCAGGATTTCTGCCTCACTTTCCACGAGATGAGTGCCACAGTAAAATGGCAAACATCCAAACGATCCGCACGAACAACACGGCCAGGTCGCCGTGTAATGTCTTGTGTCTTTCCGTTTGAAGACATCGCGCCGCCGCTAGAAAGCAAAAACACAAACGATCTGACGACGCTTAACTTCCCTTGTGTTGCGCTCTTCGAATCGTGTCCACCAATTACCTTCGCCGGCGGACCACTTGCGTCCATTGAGATTCCCGCGAGTTGCGCCTCAATGGAATGCTTTTACTCCCGCCGACCGCGAATGAATTGAGTGAAGTCGATGGCGATGGGGTTGTACCATGGTGGCCTCCAGAAACACCCAACGACGTGGCGTATAGAAACATCACCTCGCTTTTACGAGCCACTCCATACACGGCGGGGGTCTTTCTACCATGATCCGTGGGGTGGTACAACGATGATCCTTCGACATCGTCAACAGCAAACCGAACACTCCCAAAAGGCTGTGGATTTGTTCTACTGTTTAGTACGGAAAAGTAGGGAGAAAATAAATGAAGCAATACATCAACATAAAACCATCACATAACGATCGTTCTTACTGTTTTTTTTTAATTGCCAGCATCCAGATACAAAAAAAAACTCGGAAGAAGCAACCAAATGAGCTCGGGCCATAAAATTTCCACCTGACCACCGACCGTCGACGAGTGTTTTTCAATTGTTTCGCGTGGGTCAACCGTTGTCGCGAGGGTTTTGAAAGGACACCGCGACGGGCAAGGGGCACGTTCGCTGTAGACAACTTGTCGAACTAGGAAATTCACACAAAATCCCCCGGGTGGGAATCATCCCGGCCCAGCGTCGCAACCCGCCATTAAACGCACCCACCCTCTTCTAAAAGCTGCACGAACTTCGTCGGTGGATTCGGCTTTAATCTACCGAAACTCAATTTGTGATTGCGCTTTTTTTTAATTATGCTTTTAAGTTTACGACAATCCCACCCGGCGATGAAACTGACCCCCGTGTGGGTACTTCGCCTTCCTTCCGTGGTCACCCCTCATGTCAAAAGAGGAACACACACACTCATCCGTCACATTGACGTATTGACGTTGGAAACCTGTTCGTTTTCCCGTTCGGAAATGATGAAACCGTTCTTTTTGGGCCTCTGGTAAGGGCTCGCGAAAAGGACACGGTCGTTATGAGCACCTTTTTGGGGAGACTCACTCGGTGGAGCGGCCGGCCATCAACTGGCACGGTTTATGTCGAGCGATTTTAAATAGGCATTTAATGAAGTGGAATGCTCGCCCCATTCGATGGGTGGCGTGATTTTTTTTCTTTTGACTCGATTTTAGGTGAAAGTCACGCAGAAAGGTTAACCACACATGTTTTGAGTGAAATAAAAATAATACAATAAGGATGGGGAATAAATTCGAAGAACATTTTAAAACTTTTAAGCGCGGCAATGTGTTGTTAAGGAGTTTATATCGAAGTACCATGAACAATTTTGTTCTTTAGTATTACTTTTTTTTTGTATGAAAATTTAATGTCAGAATACTTTAAATGCTATACAAAATGATAATGACGGTAATGAACATCATTTTATTTAGCATTACTATTTAAATTTTCCTTCAAACTATGGATTTTGTTATTTATCGTTTGTTATTTATCGATTTTGTTATTTATCGAAGCTTCATCGAAGCTTCAAAATAATATTAGATCCATTAGATGGTTGTTAAAGTTTTTATTGTTCTTCTTCTTCTATTTCTTATCATTTTCTTTGACTCGTTTTCTACTCTATTGCTTTTTTCTCAAATCATAAGATCAAGCCTTTTGAGATAGAATTCTTCTTTTCACCTTCATTAACTTGTTTATTCCTCATTCCATATTGTATTTCATTGTAAGTGGATTATTTAGCAATACATGCACATCCTCAAAGAAAAAAAAGGAAAAAATCTTACCGGGACCGGAAAGTCACTTAACCCACTGTAGAAATCAAAATATCAAAAATAATACACAGCTTAAAATCAATTTGCAAACCTCTCAACACCAAAACTTCAGCTAAGACATCGACGAAAATGGCAAACTAATTTACTAAAGAAGAACGATTTGAGTGAAACCTTCTTAGCTATCAGAAGCTCTGCCAATTTCGCGCATTCGCCAATTTTACCCTAAATCCACGGTCTACAGTAAAGTCCCAGTTGACATCCACAAGCGCGAAGTTTATGGAGTGGCAATTTCATAAGTCACAAAGGGCACGCAGACAGTCAATGCTAAATTAGCATACACAGCCTCAGAAAAAGCCAATGCCATGCGGGGCTCTTGCACGAATGCCTATCTCAGTTTTATTTCGTATCGATATCGATTATTGGCCAGCGAATGCTACCGTCGCCGGCCGCAACCGTTGGTGCTATAACGGAAGGGAGTTTCGAATCATTAATCAACGCATTGGTTGGCGGGCTTCGGCGCGGAGTCGTATTTCTCTAGCGGTAATTTTTGATCCGCACCTCGTCATCTCATCTGCATGAAGGCAACCCCGGGTTTTTCTTTCAATTCGGAGGACACACCGATGATCGGTCGGCACGAAGTGACACGAACCGGACAAATTATTAGACAAAAAAGCCCATTAAAATTTCTCTACGCTGAGCCACACAGAAGCTGGTTGGCATCAGCTTCAGAAGTCGCGATGTTTTCGGTCTGGGGTGTTTCGGTTCCTTTTCTTCTCCGCTAGGGGGTCGAGGTTTGGAATTACTAATAACAATAAATTTAGCGGCAAACACCGAATACCGAACGACCGTTTTTTGTTTTTGTTTTCTTTTGTTTATTTGCGTTCCACTCCATCACGAACCCATCCGGCGGCCATCATCGCCCGACATCCATCCATCGGGCGATCGATCGATCAGGGGCAGAGCCTCCGGAACGGCGCGGAACGAAATTTAAACTCGGTGATATTAACGTCGAAAACATTTTAGTTTTACGACGCCCGGTTAGAGCCTTTATCTCCGATATATTTCGCTCGGCTCGGGGACTCTCTTCTCCCCCCCTTGGGATTTGGAAGCGCGGTTTGAAGCAATTCTTCTGATGCTGATGAGCTCGGAAAGGAAAGGCCTTCGGGTTTTACACAGTCGAGTTTCTCCTTTCCCAACACGGAATCCCTAGGACTCGCATATGAATAGAGTTGTATAAAATCATTTCCTCCGGCTTCCGAACGCTCGTTATCGCGATAGCACCTCCGGCGTGTGTAAAGGCGTAGCCGATCGGTGCCCGGTTGCCACCAGCCTATGACCATCCGGTGCTATCAAGGTCAGAATCGTAAATTCCCCAATGCCCATGTCCAGGCGGCTGGGGAGCATGGGACATTACAGCGTTCGGGAGAAATGGGTAGGACTATGATGAAAAAGCGTTCTTCAGCGGCTTATAACATTCGAACGCAGCTTAGTAGCAAAGAGGTTTAAGAGAAATATCAACCCTGTTGACATTTATGGTATCTTTCTACCAGCAATAACATTGCAGCATAAAATATACATGCAATCGGGATATTCAAATACCTATATCCAGTAGGAAAAAAGTAGTAAAAAATAGAAAAAAAACCTCTTTCATTCTGGATGGAAGCCTAAGCCACACCCAACATAATTGGCATGTTCAATTATCAAAACGAAACGTGCTAAAATCACATCAAGCATTATGCTAATGCTCCAGCACACAAGAAAAAAAAACCCCGCACCAGTGCACGTGTTTTCCAACACCACCACCGGCCGAATTTATTCTCGAAATGTAACAAAATATTCATTTGCTTCATTAAGCTAATTTATATGTTGGCCGAACTAGCATTTAAGCGGGCTGTTCAAAGATATGAGTTGTCCTCCCTCCTGGAAGAACCTTCCCCTCCCGGGCATCGCTGATTAATACCAGCTCCAACAACCAACCACTACGCGCGGAAATGGATGCATTAGTGGCAGCATACACCGAAGAAACACCAGGGAAAAAGGGCCTAATATTATACGGTTCGTAAGCAACGGCGGCCATAGAGGTAAAACCGGCGCGCACGAAACAATCTTATTTTAATTTCCAACTAGAATGTACAATTCATTTGATTAAGAACATGCCATTAGCGTACACCCGGACAAAGGCAGCCGATGGTTCTTTTCCTTTCAGTTTCATTGTTTCTTGTGTTTTAACCCACTTCAGTTGGCTTTCCAGTGGGAGGGAAAGCTCACGCATTGGTATGTAAAGTGTTTGACCACCCTGTGCGTTCTTCCGGTAAACGAAACCAGCCACAAAATGGAAACATTCCCAGCAAAGGATGGCTTTACGGTTGTGCATCTAATATTGTGAGAAACAGCACTTTCGTTCCTTCACCGGACACATTATGCCGTCGTAGAACGCAAAACTACGATTAAGCCTTAAATAATCGGCGTGAGTTTTCGAGCGGAGCGTTATTTTTGTTTCGCTTGTTGTATACGACCTAAACGAATTTTAAAAATAAATTCATGCAAAACAAATGAGGCTTCAATCGATTAAAGAAATATTCAAAGGACTTTTTCTGTTCAGCTGAAAAATCAATATCGTAATACACACTTTACCTCTTTTTATACCGCTTACAAATTTCAACAGTTGCCATTCTTTCCTTGTGCGTAGCGAGGGTGTTGTACATCTTTTGTGATGTTTATTAACATCGTTGTGTTCTGGTTCGACCTGAAGGGGTAAGTGTCTCTCCCACACACAGCATTCGGAAAAGAACCCCGGCACAAACTTGTTTCTTACTAGATATAAAAATAACTAGTAACAACAGTTGTTTCTTTTTCGTTTTATTACTGCTTGACACACATAACCTCCTTAAGCGTGTTGTATCCTCACATAAATTTACACCAATTCGTCTGTGTCTGCGGAATTATGAACCTGCCAACCTTCCTAGCCGCCGTTTTCCGCGGTTTCGGAAAAAAAACTAACATACAATTTCGCTGGTGTGTTAGTACCGTTTTTTCCTGTGTGCGTATGAATTACCGGTTCGATGACCGTCAAATACTCTGCTGTGAGACACACAAATACACGCATGCGAGCAGGACCTGTTTTTTCTGTGTGTTAGTATTTCAAAACACAGTTCTTTCGTGCGTTTTCAAAAACGCCGTCCGATTGGCTGCGCCACCAAAGTGAACGGAAAAAAGGCGTGGTTCGTTGACTTTTTTCCAACGGCGCATTCGTTTCGTACTGCAAGCTTGTATTTGTGACGGTGGTGAAGAATACGTTTGAGGTAGTGTTGTGAAAATCAGCTCTTTTTGAGGAGCGGAGCGAGCTAGCTCCAAAAAGTGTTGCACGACATTTTAGATCCTTTCGCTGCTTTCGCTCCTTTCGCTCCTTTCGCTCCTTTCGCTCCTTTCGCTCCTTTCGCTCCTTTCGCTTCTTTCGCTCCTTTCGCTCCTTTCGCGGCTTTCGCTCCATATCGCTCCTTATCGTGCAACACTTTTTGGAGCTACATTCGCTCACAAAAGAGGAGCGAGGTGTTTGCTCCTTTCTAGGAGCGGAGCGAAGTTGCCTGCTCCTTCGCTCCTTTCTCAACACTAGTCGAGTGCTACACAAGCGACACTCGGTGGTCGATGTTGTCAGTTGGTGTGTTTTTTTGTTTTTATTCTTTAATCTCGGATGAGGACGTCATCGATGTATGGTGACGTCACCAACAGCTGGTTTCATATATTTTGGGACGATGGCTTGCGGTTAACGCAAAACAAAAGTGATTATGCTATGCTTTTGCAATATATTTTTAATAAACGAATAATGTATAATTCCTTCGCTTCCCTCTTCCGAGATTTTCCATTCTGCAATCAATTTATTTGGAAACAAAAAGCAAATTGAAACAAGCGTAAATGCTATGTTATTATTTGCCTCAATAGCAAAGAACAGTGAATACAACCAAGCACAACAGATTTTACAATTTACCAAGAATCAATGGTTTCTCTACAAACAAAAGTTTTCCATCTTAAATCAAAGTATTATTTTGCCTTTTCGTAGAAAGTTATTCTCAACCGAGCTACACTCATACTCGGTCCGGTCTTTTTAAATTGAAACTCAACCTCAAAAAATAGATTAAATCGATCTAAATTGCCTTCCAATTATGATTGCTTCCCCAATCCCAAGCCATCGACGAAAGGCATCGGCAAAATAGCGTAGAACGTGCCGAAACCAGCCATAAAATCAAAACGAATGAATGACTGGGTTCTTAATTAACAGCGTGCACAGACGGGAAGGGTTCACAGTCGCCCGGAGGAAGGCAAATCGGTAGGACAACGACACACCACCACATTTGTCAATCGCATGCCTCCCCACGCTCCGCCGGATGTAGTTTCGTGAAACCGCGGGGTCGTACCCCGGACAAACGAGGAAAACATATTTTCATAAGCACTTAGAGCTGTTAACATTATTTATGCCCCTACACACATACACAAACACGCACATTCTTTAGCACACCCAGGATCGGCCATCGGTTAGCGCATCGGTACCGTAGGAGATAATTAAATTTTGCCATTCAATTTCATCCAAACCCCACTAACACTTGTGCTCGCGAGCCGAAAACCGGTATGGCCCATGGTAAACCTCACCCAAGCATAGAAGCTTAGATACGATCAGACCGACTTTCCCATTCCGTTGGTTTTTTTGTGTGCTCCACGCCAAACGCGCATAAAATTCGCGAAAGCAAACCGCGAAAAGGTCGCGTAAAATTATCGTTACCGTATCGACACCTTGTCCGGGTAAAAACACGTTGCCTTTTGAGGGGTGGCTTTTCGTGGAAAATGATCTATGGCACACGCACACACACGGTCACGTTGGGCGCACCACCGTACTCGTACGATGAAGGATGCAATTTAATTAGATCAATTGGTGCAACGATTAAGAGCGTCAGCGGAAATATCGATTTAGTGATTTATGCTGCACTGCGATGGTGGAGTTGGAGTCGCTAGAGCATTGATTATGCATAAAACATAATTGTCCGACGGCTAAACGGTCCAATAATCTTTAATAACAGTCAAACAATCGCTTTATAATGAGCTATTTCATTAATTTGATAATTGCTTATGAGAAACGTTTCATATTCGCATTCTACGCAACATAATCCAGATCTATAGATTTCGGGAGTGTTTTATCATTATCCACACTCAAAGGATCTTTCCAATCCTAATCTATCTTCTACTCTTGTAATTGATTCTTCAGTTCAGCGCTAGAACTCTATGCGGAGTTATAGCAATAAAGCAAGTTGTTCAGTTCTGAACTTGGATCCTTGAGTACAATATAATACAACAAATTATCGTCTCAATATTAACGAACAAGAATGTGCATCATAGTTACTCATTAAAGTTCACTGAAAAGATTAATTTAATTATGTTTGAATCTTTGAGTTCGGTACCATACAAAAGCAATAAATATTGTAAAATATGATAAAAAAAACAGTTTGAATAAATCAATAGCGTATGATTTTGGATAACCAGATCACAATTCCTCAGATCAGCGTCCAAAGATACCAATTGATTCCGGCAACCACAACCTGACGTCAGCTATGCACTGGCCGTGTCAACTTTAACCGCAACTGAATGCAACATTGATTGCTATTGCCCGCGCTAGAATCCATCAAATACCCATCGAGAGTGTCGGGAAGGAATGTCCCCGAGCCTGAAAAAGAGTCCTTCTACGTAACAGCCGTGGAAGCCCCTTCTGTCGAACAGCATGTCAACGCCACGTGACTGTGCGACGAATTGACGTATTTATAAACATGCTTTCAGTTGGCCGCACTTTTCTTCACTTTTAATTTCGCGTCCCAGCGCTCGCATCGTCGCATAACTTCGTGTCATCTTTTGACGGAATTATGAACGGGCGCCCGGAGGTGAAGTGACGTTGAACGAATACGCTCTTCCTGTACCGAGGAAGCAGGAGAGGAGTGGGGTTCGATGATGGAAGCGGAAACAACGACGATGAGGAAAAAACAACCCTTCGATCTGTCACCCCGTCATCGGCCCCCGGAGGGTGGGTGGTTTAAGGAATTCGGCTCCGGCAAGTCATTTTCATTGCATCATAATCCACCTTGCGAAAGGTTTCACCCAAAACGCCAGAGATTAGACGTTCAAACGGACGGGTTTTCCGGCCCCTCTGTTCACTGACCTTTCTGATTTGATGGTCGGTTTGATTTGCTCGACGTATTCATTAGTGTCATGATCTGGTTTTTATCCACCCTCCCCGGTCGAGAAATTCCGCCCGAACGCATTTTCCCGCCCGTAGCCAATGTGTACATATGTACGTGCGCTCGCACATCCGCGTGCGGACACGTGTCGCGACTTAACTATCGAGAAATTAGACATTCCCAGCGACGACTTCTTGACGGATTGGCTCGGAGGGCGTTGAAGTTGATTTCCCGAGCGAACGTCCAACATAAACAGACCGGCGTAGAGTGCAAAACCATTACGCACGACGGATCGTGAAACCTTGACGTTTAAGTGTCAAAAGTGTATGTGCGTATTGTCATGGAAACAGGCAAAAATATCCTGATCAACCCGACACCGCTCACCGTGGTACATAATGTTCGTGTGCGCCAAAGCTGATAGAGAACAGGCCACAGTAGGCTACAAATTTGATTGATGGTTATTTGAATAGTACACTCGCATGGTACATCATTTTTCGTTTGTCTAAACTCATGTCGGGCGCGTTATCACGCACGGAAACACGCACACGAGGAACAGAAGCCTTAAACGAGACATGTGTAAATTTGCTGCCACGAGATAGCTAATTGAGTGCAGAGTCGAGACAACAAACCTACAATCGATTGAGCAGAAATGGTGTTCAATCAATTGACTGGAATTTTGTTTTTGCATACAGTATTAGTTGAAAACAAGCTAGAACTGAAATTAGAATGTTAAATCATAAAAACATTCAGAGTACAGGAGTAAACAACTTGAATAAAGAATATCGTTTTACTTTTATCAGCATAAATATAAAAACACATCAAATGATATCCATTTCGCTTTAAAGAAGTCATGTGGCTTTAAATAAGGCATTAACTTTTATGACAGGAACAGTAAAACGAATTCCAAACCAACTCATATATGTAGCAAAAGTACTCTAATGTAAACAATACCAATAGAAACCGATAATGAAATGCACTTTATGTAATCGAATGGCAGTGTTTCCAAATGTGATTTTCAAAACTCATAGGATTTGCATTGATTACTTGGTGTATTTTAGACATGGTTTTTCTTATTGTTTGTTGCTAGATGATCTTATAAGACAAATATTTTTAGTTCCATTATTTTAAAGCCTGCACGTGTCTTGTAACACGTTCAGAGCATTTCTTTCAATTTTTTTAAACAGTAATTTTAATTCTTTTTGTACATAGCTTGAACGACAATTAAATCATTCCTCGTGATTATTATGATTTAATTTAATGAATCGCTTCGCCTTATGCTCTCAGCCAGATACATCCTTTTTATCACCAAGCATCCCAACAATGCGTTTGCTTACGTGATTTTCAAAACTCATTACATTGATTGCAAAACAACAAATACACCATTGATCACATGGTGCATTTAAGTTATGTTTTTGGATATTCTAAGTTGCTTAATGAGACTATGACTATTATTTGAAATTCAATTAGTTTAAAACCTGCACGTGCCTATCAATACTTTAACACGTTGAGTACCAAGCGTTTTTAGTACATATTTTATTTATTATGTTTATTACGCAGTTTATTAAATTTATTGAATCAACGATTTTCTGAAACTAAGCAAAAACTAGGCTTCCCAAAGGGTACTTTTCAGTTAATTTTATAGTCTACTACTACATAATTCAACTAATATGTAAGTGTAAAGAGCTGATGGGCATTGTTGCCGTCACCCATTTTTGGGTGACGCGGTACGGAACGTGTTAATGACATTTGTTCAAACAATTTTCTTCTTAACATTTTTTTTCTATTTTAAATAGCTTGAACAACAATAAAATCATGTCTCTTGATAAAATGATTTAATTTAACGAACCGCTTCACCTTATGTTCACATCCAAATACATCGTTTTAGTCAACAACCATCCCAACGCACCGTTCTCAGGTGTTTCTTAGGTAGCTGATGATTCAATGTGTAGTTGAAAATTGTTCACGAAATGTTTAGTGTCGTCGATCGAAATTGTTTTACCACCGTTCTCACAGCTGACAGCAACAAACGGAGCAACACATCGGCCCGTAACGAGTCAAAAAGCGCGACGGAAGAGATTGTCGTCCCGAGATTTATCCCCGCTCCACCCTCCAAGGATTTTCCCACCCCGTGACCGGCGACGAACGAGATACACGCGCTGGGGAAAGTTTTAAGCACCATTTGAGTAGCAGCGGCATATGGTTAAATTTAAATTAAAATCACAATAATACCAACTGACACCCCACATAACAAATTAGCGAATCGAAAGACTCACTTGTTTACAGCACTCACTGCCACACGGCGAACCGGGACGAAAACGACGACGACGACGACGACGACGAGGACGACGAGGACCCCTTTTTTCGCGACAAGCCACCACAGTTAAGCGCCATCGGTAGTCGACTTACTTAAGGCAAAAGCCGCGCGATGCTGTTCCTCCTTCCATCGGCGTCGCATTTTCATCCCTCGGTTTTTCACGCGAGCAACACCACCACCACCCCCCAGGAGGAAACCCTTTAACGCGCGCAGCAAGGTGGCGCAGTTCGCGCGAAACGCACCAAACAACCGTACCGAATCGGTGTCGTCGTCGTTGCTCTCCGTTGCGGGGTTGGGGTAATATTTATAAAATTTAATTCGATTTTGTTGTACAGCGCAACCCTTTCGCTCGACTCAACCACCCCTTTTTCTTCCGGGCGGTCGCGAAACCGAACTTTCCATCGAACCAAAATGAGTAGGCGTATGAGAAAGGAAGACGAGTCGGGTAAAAGAGTTCGAGCGTCGAGTCGAGGCATCCTGCGATGTCGCAAGGCAAGGAAATTCACAGTTATAAAAGACACTTGTTTCCGCGCGTTAAACAAGAAAACGATACAACCAACCACTACCACCGCCAGGTCCTCCCTGTCTGCTTACAAAAAAGCGGTGTCCCCCAGGTGCCGGAACGAGATGGGAGAAGGTAGGTGTAAAATTGAAAATTTTACAAAAGTATCCTTTTCCGCACCGCCCGCAATCGATCTTTCTTTGCAATTTCACCCTTTCCTGCTGTCGGCAAGGAGGCCTCCTGTCCGGAGCGCGTGCAAAACACGTACAACCTTTTCACAACAACTGGCAACAGGGAGTAACAGGGGCAAAAAGTGGGGAAAAAACAACACAACGTTCGCCCGAATCGAACGTCTTAGCAGACGCCAAAAATCGGCCAATATTGAAAACTCTTTTTCGGGGCCATGAGAGGAGGGCGGGGGGGCTGGGTGTCGGGTTTGGGCGTCTAACAGCAACCTGCCAGTAATATTCCGTGCTGTTGTTGTTTCGTGCTCGTGATATTGGCACACCAGCCGGTGACGACAATGACGCGAGCTAATGGCGGCCGGAAATGCTCCAGCCAGCGAACTGAGACAACAACCATCGTAAAGGGTTTTGAAATTTCCATCGCGCATTACGATAGGTGTACCGTGTGTGCTTGTGTGTGCCAGTGAATGTCTTCCTGGCGCATCGGAAAGGAGTGGAAATTTATAGCATTCTACGATATTTGACGCAACTGTTACAAGAGTGCGACAGCGGGTGATAAAAATCGAACAATTGAAATCAATGTTGATAATGCTGGTACTTTCACGTAACCTTTATATTCCTTTTTTTGTATTGATTTCATTGACCAATTTAAATTTTCAAGATTTTACCTAGCCACATTTCTTAAAATGGTTATCTTATAATCAACGTGCTTCCAGTCAAACACATTTCAAACCCGCAAACAAACAAATTTTGAACATTTTGTTCTCAACTCATTAGAACAGGGGTCGGCAAAGTCCTCCATCTGATTTTATCCGACCCGTAAGAAAATTTTTGACCTACATACAAAACACAAAAACATTTAAATTCTTGTCGGATTTGTTGACGATATCACGCTTTTTTCTTCCTAAAACGAAAGGTACATCAAAAGTATAGAACGAAGTGGTCATTACCCAAGGAACTTCCTCGTTTTCGTTTATTAGACTTTTTCGATGAATCTCGTCTTGAATCAAGCGGCAAAATAACATGTTAATTTTGCATCCACAATAATTACTTTCAAGGAATACAATTTTTTTACACTACCATTACTGAGTATTCATCACCTAGAACACACTATTTAATATTCAAAACATTCCACAATATTCAAAACTGAGTTATTTTTTTCACACTGAGTTAACTTCAATTATAACAAAAGAGATTAATTAAAAGTACAATAAACTAACAGTTATTTAAAAAAGCACAAAATTCTAAAAAAATAAATATCAAAATGAATGATATAATGTTAAACTTTAAAATATTTTATCTTAGTTTTGTGCCACATTTCGGATTAGATGATTGATGCTCCATTTTAAAATGGTTTAGTATCACTATTAAAACACGAGTACATCGTTTGTGGTTCTTGGTCCGCGGTTTCTGGCTCTTTTGCATCATTTGGCACTTTTCAAGAAATGTGTGCCGATCCTTGGTTTAAGGTTCCGGCCCGCCCTTTAGGTTCCTTTTTCATCATCTGGCCATTTTTAGGAAATGTATTCCGACCCCTGCATTAAAACTTGAAATGTTGTCCATATCCAAAAATGGTTTTAATTTCTTTTAATTTCCCTGTTGTCTGTACATGTTAATCCCTTGAACCAAAAATTTTAAACCTGATCTTAAAACGCTTACATAAATATGTTTTGAAGAAAGAAGAACGTTCTTGTAACACCGAAATAATTGTGTATAATGTTAGCCTCAACAACGTCAAAAATGGTTAAAATACCTCTTATTTATTTTATCGACGCAATCAAATGTTTGAGTTTATATCAACCCTCTCTAGAAATTTCCCATCTTAATTGTAATGCACAATCTACTCGTCAACAGCCTTGCAGGCTATATACTTGCAGTATTAAACAGTTGCGTTATATTCAAAAGTATACAAAACCCTTAAACAATATTTATAATCCATCTTGTAGGTGCTCCATAAAATAGATTTCTCAAAAAATATACTTTTAAACATACTTTTCAAACGAACAAATATCCTCATCTTCATATGCATTATGCTCCCATCACATTGCGATGAAAACAATTTTCTTCACTGTGTCGTCCAACGTTCCCTCCTTACATTACCAACACACGACCAGTATGCAACACAAATCATCAACGATATCATCAACGAAGAACCACGGAACCAGCGGCAAGGGTGGCCGTGTGCCATCGCACGAAACCGGAAGGACAAACGCCAGGACAAAGCAACAGTAATAATACAAACGGCATTAATGAAGTGTAAAATGTGTTTATCTCGGAATCGCCATCAATCCAATTTAGAAAATATTTTAATTGAAACCCTCCACACGCCGTGGCGAACATTTCTTTTGTTTCGCTGTTCGGGTTTTCCTTCCCCAGTGCTTCTTTTCCGATACAGATACTTTGGTTCCAGCACACCCAAAGGCCCGCCGGGACCGGGGACATCCATTAGTGTGCCGCTTTGCCGCAGGGCGAAACCGGAGCATTGGCGAAGCTACCGTCGACAATGTCAAAGACGAGTTAAACCTTTTTTCTTCCCTTGCGTTTCCTCGCCCTGTTTGTACTTGCTACCGAGCCGTCCCATGATCATCAAACTTTGGTACAAAAGGGAAAAATAATCCCCAGCCCTCCTACCTGACCCCAAAAACGAGACGAAACATGGCGTCGAAGGCGCGAGAAATGGTTCAACTTTATGTACTCGCGATGAAGTGGGCAATGTGAAGGCACGATGTTTACGTAAAAAAAAAACGAATATACGAAATCTGTGTGATGGCATAATTACAAGTGCCATTTCACAAGCGCCTCATCGACTTCCGGCCGCGTCCCGAAGCCATGCGCCATGCGCCCGTCAGTTTCGTCCAGATCCGTCATAACTTGTAATAAAAATCACACCACCGTTTCCACCCTTGAAGGGGGTAAGGGTGGCAGACACCCATGGGTAGCGATTTATCTGCAACACCACGCGAATGATAAATGGGCAAAACAGGCACATACCATGACAAATTTGCTGCGAGGGCCTTTTCATCGGCCAGAAACACCACATCGTCTCGCGGGGAGAGGGGTTGGGGGGTGAGGGACCGGGAACAGGAAAACCCCTTCAACGTCCTCTTAAGGCCACGGTATGCATGCAGGAAGCGGCCGGGACGTCTAGCGCCCCGGGAAAACACACAAAAACCTCGGGTGCCAAACGAGGAAATTGAGCTAATTTTAATTTTATTTATATAAATTAATCCGAAAATCATTCATTAAAAATCCTCCATTTTTCCAACCACGCCGGGAACTCCTTCGGCGGTGCCACTTCCTGTCGCCTGCCCGTTTCCCGCTTGGTTCCTCCTCGGGTGCTTTTTTTCTCCACTTTCCCGAGTTTTCAACGTTGTTGGGACGCGACGAGGATGCCATTGTTGAAAAGCGTCGTCTGCCGATGCCTTTGGAAGAAAAAACACCGGAAACACCACACTCGTGATACGGGATAAATGGTGCCGTGAGGGAGGCAAACAAGCGGTGGGATGGGGTGGTTCTTTATGCCCTACAACGATCACAATAACCACGACCTTCTGATGGAAAATGGGTATCAACAGACATACGCGTGTACGTGCATGTCGGGGTACAGCTCAGGACGAACCATTCTTCAAACTGACTATTTTAGATGAAACTATTGGATACTAAAGTAAATTAGCTGTAAAAAACGAAAATTTTATAGCGTGTTAACCATGTTTTTAAAAAATGACCACGACATCCAGACACTGACTATTTCCATATTGAAATATTAAAATACATATCAGCTGCTCATTCATTATGCCACACTGTACACCATGAAATCCACGTACTTCGTCCCACAAAAGAAGCCAACACTGTGGCATTGTCACTCCGCTCCCGAAGGGGACCAAAAAAGGTCAGCCAAAGGCCAAACCAACGCCCGCACGACGCTGTAGGTGTGAGATCCTTCCGTAACGCCTTTTCCATCAAATGGGCAAAAGGAACTCTTTTGAAGGACCCACGTTACATTCAGCGTTCAGGCGAAAAAAAGAACCATTACGAGGACAAAAAAAAATACGTCGGGTTACAAAAACATTGCAACAAAAAAATTGCAGACCGGCGTTGGTTCTGTCACGTGTCGCTACGATTCCCGGCAAGAATAAGGAAGTGTCGGTGGCGCCGATGGCGCAATGATTTTTCCGCGTGCCTCCTTTGCGCCAAGTATGATGTATTACGAAGCGACTGTTTCGTTCGTGGTGGAATAAAATAAAATTGTTCATGTTGAACAAATGATTCAATATTTGTTTCAATTTATAACGTTCAATCGAACGGCTGCTCGGAGAGATGGAAAGGAATAAAGTTGATACTAATTTGCTTCTTTCAATTTTTATTAGCACAATCAGTTATTTATACACAACGTTTTCTCCAACTGTCATACGACTAAATTGGTAGAATTTAATGCACAATTTTCGGATTTACCATAAGGTGGAATAAATACTTTTCATACTAAGACATCTTCGCTTAACATGAAAAAAGAAACCCGTGGAAATTCTATAATTTTTGCTTTATAAGTTTTTATTTTGTGGTGATCAGAAATGTAAATTGAGTATAGAACATAATTGTTTCATAGAACTGTAACCAAATAAACCATTCATAAAATTTTAGACACTATGTACTCACGATTAAAAGAAAAATAAGCTGTGGCTTGTTTTTACTTAAGCGTTTTCTAACATTTTAAATTTACTATGAAGGTAACTATAAACTATTAAAAATAACAAAACAATCGTACATTTAAATCCATGTAGGAGATGCCTTATCAACAAAAAAACCATAGAGTCTACCATAACTCTAAAGTCTAATAACATAATTGATGTTTCGTCTAAGCCTATCTTTACCAAGAATCGCTACTTACATATATTTACTTTAGCTACATTTTAATATAACATACATTAGTGAGCTATTTTCACCTATTTCATTTTATGAAAATCTTTTAATTTCTACTTCCCATAAGTGAACATCCCAGCCCAAAGTACAACGATATGATTCATCCACTTTTCGCTTAGCAATTAGACATCAGCACTTTTCGGCGGCCGCCGTCTTGGGAGTCAATCGTCCATATCCACCCGACGTCCGGCAATATTTGTCCCGTTTCAAACATCCTACAACCCACACGAGCCACAAATAGCGCGCTGGTGTTGGCCGGCGACAATTTATGTCTTTCCCGGTCCGGGGGCCACAATCACAAACTCCCCCATCTCGGGTGGATGTCAAAACGTTTGAAATTAGACGTGTGGTCAAATTTTACAACAACAAACCATTATCGCCCGATAAATCATACACACCACCACCGCTCAAAACGGTCACAGTGACAGGGGATATCCTTCGAAGTGGTCAGCTTCTTTCCGGTGTCCATTTGCGGGACCCACTTCGGCCAACCCAACCCCGCCACACAAAGGGCGAAACGGTGTCGTGTCCCCTTAGAATTCTTTTCCAGCGTCGCATTTGTTGGATATGTTTCATCGAAATTATAAAAGGGTGTTGCAAATCAACCAGCAAATCCGATGTGTGTCCTTTCGGGAACGAAACGACGTATGATTTTAGTGTTAAGTATAAATGTCTCCGTCAAACCCAATGACCGCAGTGAGTTCATGTCAACGTTTCCTCGACATGAATTCTTCAGAGAATACGCTTACTAGAAACGTCTATTACTTTACATGAACCTTTTTGTCCTACAAGTGGAAAGAAACCTCATCGCGAACACTCGAGTGAATATGCGAGTAGAAATCCTTTTTCCTGGTGCGATGTACAAATCCTTTTTCCATCCCCTCCCAGCAGTTTGGTTTCTCCCAAAAATGTGAATGCCAAAACTTTGCCCAATTGCCAAATGCGACATCTGTTCCACTCTGGTAAGACTTTGTTTTCGGTGTAATCGATAATTTTGTTCGCCACCGCCATTGCGCCGCTCGCAGGACATTAGCAATTCACACCATCAGCACATACCATCCGGTCACATCTGACATCACCATAGTTACGGCCGAAAGGACGAAGAGTGCATGGTGCGGCGTCTGAAATATGACAGTTGACTGACATCTCCGCACTCGGCGAGTGAATCAACCGATTGCGTCATTACCAATCCGAACCTGGCCGGTTGGACAGCGCTTACAAACGGTTCGGGTACACCGAATGCGGGGCAAATACGCCGCAAGAAGTGCACGACCCCGGCCAATCCCTTCGCTGTACCGACGAAGTCACACACGTAGTCAATTAATACATTTTATCGAAGCTATCTGTTGACGTAATTGACAACTGGTGCTCCAGTGTGTTTGACGGTGCGCGATGGTGACTTACAACTGCTGCTACTAACACATGTCACCGGCGCGTCGATGGGTTCCATTAGGTCGCGCAGGCCAATCCTCGAGTGGGGCTCGCTGGGATGAACTGGAAGATAAGTTTTCTTTATGTTTGACAAAAACCCGGACCGATTGCAAACCGTCGCTATCGATTGCGCTGCAAATATGTCCCCATCGTCGATAAAGCTTTTTTTTTTATATTACGCATTTTAATTACTTCATCGATTGCTCAATCGTGATAACGATCGCAGCGAACTCGTCGTCGTAAAATAACTTGATTCTTCGCGTCAAGCGTTGCATTGAATTGTTAAAATATTTACAAACCCAATCATACTTCTGACGCTGACCATTATAATGCAACATTCTTCGAGGAGAAGGTTTTGTTTGTTCCCATAAAAAAAAAAACGGTTTGATGCAAACATTTTTCGCTACCTTAAAAATACACACCCAAAGCAGAGTAAATAGAACCAATCTCAGCAGGCGGTCCACGCTGGGTTGTATATTTTGTACTGTTTATTGTCAAAATAGTCACGCTGCTAAAGTGCTTGGATTCGCCGCGGCCAATTTCGAATGCCGCTAAAAACGCTCAAAACAATTATTTACTATTGTCAAATGCTCGGGCCAAATAGTTTGGATTGTGGGCCCTCAGGAGCCCCACACCCCTCAGGAAAACGGGGGTTTAAATTTGGACTTCGTGCGTACAACTTGTGCTTGTCTAACGGCCCGCGAACGTACTTATTTTTCTATTATTTCTTTTTTTTCCCCTACTCAAAACATAACGAAAGTTTGACGAGAAACCGTGGAAATATTTTGGGATTGATTTTGCACAACAAAATACAAACTCGGGTGGTCCGCCATTTCCGCCTGTTTCGATTTGACGTGCGTTTCGTGCGCTCGGAAGCAATTCAAATAAAACGGTAAACATTCCCAACATGCCTCCACGCTTTAGCAAACATAGAAAACATTGCCTGGATGGGAAGCAAAGGAAAACATATTTCGGGAAACCATTTGCCGAAAAGGAAGGCAAAATTTGGTGCTTTTTTAGAGTTTTTATGCTTCTTAACTCCTTTTAAAATTATGCTCAGCCGAATCCCACGCCAGTGCAATGGCACGGAATGCTAAACGGAACCGTGCGGCATGTTGTGACTAATAATCGAGCCCATAGACAGGTCGGGCAGAAACAATTTCTTCCATTTCGGTACTTTTTCCGGCAGGAAACAACCAGAACGGAAAGAACGGAACACACCTTGCGAGGGCTCGAAAAATTAACGAAACACGCAGCCCCCAGTTCGCTATCACGCCTTCAGGTTTGGATGATAAACTTACCCATTTTCGCCGGGTTGTGGGTCCACCACCGTTTTTACCATGTTACCTGATAATTGGCTCATATAAATCAATAAACAACAAGCACCGACCGACGTTTTCGGCGGCTGTCCGTCACCGGAACGATTTTGATCGATATCAATATATCTTCGCCTTTCTTCACCTCGCATGGCCTTTTCCCCATCCAAACGGGGAGGGCTGAACATACCTTGGATAAAGATTATTAATTGAATGTACCTAATCCATCAGTCAGGCGTGTAAACCTTTGCGAGTTGCTGCTTGCGAGCGAGTGCATAAGGATTCATCTTCCCTCAAGGTGCTTTAAAATGGATCAACGAGAGGTGAAACAAAAAATACAAAAATAAGAACACAAGGAACCACGAAACATTCAACATAAATCAAATTAAGCTGGTCAGCGGACAAACACGGACCGAAACGGACAGCAGATGAGAAGCATAAAACAGGGAAATAAATTTCTACAAACCCTTTCCTCTAGCAGTTGGAAGGATGTAAGGACGAATTTTCGTTTTTGTGTTGTTTTAATTCTTTGTTTTTGGTTTTGGGTGCATCTTAAAGGTGCCACTCGTCTCACTTCACACATTGCTTCCTGAGGATCCTCGTGAGGATGCGTGCGATCGCCACATTTGCGTGCGAGTCGGTCAAGAACAAACTGCATGCCGCATCGGCCAGCAACCGTTTTATTTTATTTTTTGGGATTGTGTTTTTTCCGCTGCAAAACACGGTTGCATTTGATCGAGTGAGATGTCTTTTCGCTCTCAAGAGAGACGGACGGTTGGTGCAGAAAAAATAAGAAGGACATCGAAGGACGTGTGCACACGTTTATTTAATCCTTACTGCCCTGCTGCGGGTTTTAATTGAGAAGAGGTTCACGCGTAAAGAAAGAAAGAGGCATTTCCGTGGCCGTGTTTGACTTTAGCCTACTTCTGCTCTAAATTCGCACATTTTAATTGTCACCCGTTAGCGAAGGAAACGCGCAGCAGGCAACAAGCGAACGAGCAGCCTTCACCGATCGCGATCGTCGAGAAAAATAACGAAACAATTATAAGTCGATGCTAATTTGCTACAACATGCGGGCCCTATAATTTTGCAAGACACCCCAAACTTTATTTAAACCGCACGAATCTGAACGATGGAAGCGGCAAAGTCCGCCGATCTGAGGGCCCATAATAAAACATAAAGAAAAGAAACAAACAGAAACGCTAAAGAAAAAAGAACAAGACGGGTTCACCTGATTATCCAGCATCGAAAACGAGGGTTTTCTTTTTTGCTGAACGACCCTTCCGAACGGGGAAGGAAGCGACGAAAGGTGCGATCCTTCGGTTTCGGCAATTGAAGGCAATCCTTTTTTCTTCCTGAAGAGAAAGAATTGAATTGCATTTAGCTCTATATGTTATGTTTGGTTGCAGTATTTCTTGTTTTTTTTCTCTCTGGATGAAATTCAGTCGGTGGTAGCTCCTTTTCATTATCTGAAATGCGTTATTTTCGCGTTTTTTCTTTGCATCTCGTCAGCGGGGCACAAAAGAAAAGAAAGGTGGTGGATTTTTCGCGCGCCCTAGCATTTCCAACTTCAGCTCGGCAGTATGTCGGTATCCACCCGTGTGTTCGGTTCGCAAAACGTGTTTTTGGGAAGAATTATAATCCAAACATGTGTATCAAGTGATTCGTAAAAATCATATGGACAAAGTGTTGGGCGCAAGTGGGGAAGTTATATGTGTATTAAGTGCATAAATTAACAAAATTGCCGATCTACGCATCAAACATAACACAAACATCGAACAAGAGCGTGAGTTAAATATTGTTGTTCAGAAACGCGGTTGAAGGCAAAATCAGGAATAGTCACAAAAATTATCACTGGTAAAGAAGATTAATATCTATGACCTTCTATCAACGTACACTACAAAAAAGTAAGACTAAAAAAGGCATGCAAAAAGGTAAATAGTGATAGTGATAGTGTCACTCAAAAACAAAAAAGACAATCAAAACCAATCAACTTAAAAGGTACCCTCCTTATGAAATTTGGGAGAAATTCGTAATAACGTTGAGTGTAAGATGTAATTGATATTACAAATGAAGAAGATAACGCTTAGTTATAATAAGAATTTAATAATATCAAAACCGGATACGACATTCGTACCAATTGGAAATAGAAATTTGTTTGTTAGTCACAGTTTATAGGGAGTCCCAGAAAGTCTAACCACGATTTTAAAATATTAGTACGAACTTGTATTTAGACCTAACGTATTTTTCTTTTCATTTTTGTGTCTTCTAATATCTTCTACAACATATCGAGGTAGATATTGCTAAATCCATTCATTTGTAAGCCAAGGAACTAACTTTTGCTCTTACACTTCTCATTGGCTTCAGCACACACTGTTAAACTTAATTTTAAGGTACTTTTCTCCACTCTTTTTGAAGTTTCTGATTCTTTGACATGTTTTTTACAAATCTCTGAAGCCTTTTTGAAAATCTGATTCTTTGACATGTTTCTACAAATTTCCCATTGCCAGGGATCAAAAATTGTTTATGGGTATGGCCTGTACACACTTTAACGGATACATCTGGTGGCGAGCGAGTTCCACTACGTCGCATTTGCTCCTTACTATCGTTTCCTTCGGATAATGTAATGATACCAAATTCGGCCAAAACTGTGCTGGATAATAGTGTTTTCTAATTATAGCAAGTAGGTGTCGAATGCTTCTATTCCCAAAGCGACCGCTGTCATTGAATCGGTTATCACAAATGAATCTGAAGGCATTCCACGATCGTAAATTGTTTGCCATAACATTTTTTTAACGGAATTTTTGGGTCAAAATTGATTTATAGACATCTTCAATGATTTGCCGAGCAACTAATCACCCGGAAGGATCTAAAAATAAAATTTGACGTATATTTCATCGTCCTGGATTATGCATGCTGATTTCCCACGCAGTAGTTTATCGTATAACTTACACGCTTTTAATTTGATCGACGTAGCATGTTTTTCACTTCTAATTGGCCTGTTAGATTGGCCTGTCTAATTCCTGTTTTTTTGAAAGTCTTCCAAACATTTTATGCCTTTGCTCGATCGATGATACTATTGGAGCTTCCCAGCTTTTTAGCCCCATCTCGTACGGAAGCACCCTTTCTACATACGATACATATAACAAGTTTTCAGTCAAGTATAGTTTTCGATGAGCCTGGTTTACGTCCAGATGCAAAGATAAACGTCTATTCATACTTCCGAAATGTTTTTCGTACTGCTCCGATACTTACACATTCTATTTTAATCCACTGAATAAGTGAAACATTAAGAATAGTGCACGATTTGTGCACGATCACTTTGCGCGATTTCAATACACTTTGTAAACTTGATGCACCGAGTCCGATTGATTTAAAGCATTGAATGTGGACAATAACCTAAAAAAATCAAAACCTAAAACATGTATAGAATTTGTAGACCAAAGATTTTTATTCTATTTTAAATTTTGTTACATTAAATGTTGCTATCTATTTTTATTTTCAATATTCATCTTCATTACTACTTTCGGACTTTCCTTTATTATTTTTCATCGCACATAGTTGCATGTCAGTATGTACTGTTTAAATTTTTTTCTCTTTTAACTTTTTATTTTAATCAAAACATTAAAATTTACATTGAGACAATATAGTTTTCTTCCCCTTTATAAACAAATAAATTATATGTTCTAAACAATGTATGCAATTGGAATATTGAATATTAATCTAACTACCAAGCCAAATTTATTTGTCATTTTTCTATGATATATGAAGATTGTCGTACAACGTAATCTTTAGAAGAGTTCATTCTTTTACAGATCAACTATCGATTGTTTCTTAAACCCATACTCAACGGATAGTTGTATGAAGACTGAATATTTTCTTCAATAATAATAAAGCATTAAATCTTCTCATTGTTCAATGAAGTACATTATTACTAGCTTCCATTGGATACACGACAAAGAATCATGCAAGACATACCGTTTAAACCGATCGAACGTTTCAATCACGGCACGCAAACGATTGCTCTTTTCCCTCCAACGTAATTCCCCGCCAGGGGCGATGCATAGGCTTTAATTGATTTAACAGTGTAACAATCAATAAAACAATTTTATTATATGTTCTCACTTTGCAAACCGTCAATTACCTTCGCCAGCTCCGCCTACATCGTTGCGCGTTTGCTGTCCAAAATGTATGTGTGTGCTCGTGTGGCTCAATTTTTTCCTGTTCCACCGCTATGTTATACGTTGTTAAATACTATGTTAATAAACCGGAAGTGGGTAGTAAAGGTGTTCCCGTGCCATTTTTAAGCCCACTTCCATTTCGACACGGCCCCGTCATGTGGATTGTTCGTTTGTTTCCACTATCCCCGCATGCCATCCGCTGTCCTACACCTCCCCACCCTCGAGGACGGAGGGGGGACATAACCAAACTACACTACCCAACCGGGGTTGTTTTATGGTGAACGCCTCTTCCCCCTCGCCGGCGGGAAACCTTTTCCTCGATGAGGGGCTCAAACATGCAACCAATCTCCCAACCACCATCGTGGTGCATTTTTCCAGCCATTCCCGTGGCAAATCAGTCAACCGTCAGCCATGTAAAATGTGAACCAGGCACGCTAAAACCTCACCCAACCTTGGACCCTTCTTCAAGCGTGACTTAAGTTCTTCCACACGCCGGTCCTTAGGTTCCTGCTAATGGTGCTTTCCTTTCTGGACGAAAAAACAGCCCCAGCCCCTTCCGTATTCTATTGATTTCACAACCAAACCCGTGCCTTGTTCGGCCATGTTTTTGAAACATAAATTTCCTTTCGCTCTCTTCACCAACTCCCAACTCCTTTTACCTCCACAGACACTGTAAGGACAGACGGCAAAAAAGAACTAGTTCTAGTTTTCCTCAAGCCTAATACTACACGTGGAAATATTCAAACAAATTGCAAGAGTTGAAAACTTTCAAGCCGAGGTGAAATCCTTTTCCAACGTAACTGTTTATTGCAACGAACAGTTGCGCCTGTAATTGCATTCACTTTCCATTGGTGGGGTAGGAATGGGTTTCCTTCTCCTGTTACTGAATGCACTTTCCAGCGAACTGCACTGCGACGGCCAGGACCATCAAAGGCAACCGACGGCGATCCAGTTCCCTTGGGAGGGGATTTTCGATGGAGCATGGAAGAACATAATTTTAAACATGCAATATTCGAGTAACCGTAATACCCAACCCCAACCGAGGGAAGCATCAACGGAACGAAACGAAACAGTTTATGCAATTGGTCTGGCGATAAAGAGCCACCCTATCCTAAGCCACCCCATAGCAGTATGTGTTCGAAAGATCCTTCCCTTTGGACAGGGTGAGCTGTTAAGCCCTCGCAAGATAAGACACTTGCCTCCCCCCTATGCATGTATGTAGTTTAAAGTTAAGTTCCGCAAAAACCCTTGTTAGTACCGGTATAATATGCCACATGATTTATCATACGGCCACCAAGTGCAGCTAATACCGGGTGGCAGGATACCTCGCACGCATACAAGTGGCCGTAAGTGTGCTGCTACTAGCCCAAACGTCAGGATGCAGAACTCGACAAACCTTCCAATTTATGGCCTGTGAACATGCAGCAGGACGATCAAACGTCGCTGTCTTCCGGGCCACAGCCCTCCCCCGGAAGGTTGGTAGAAATTAAACTATTAGCAACATCTGACGTCCTTCTGGCGGAGGAGAGGCGAAAGATGAACACACGGCAACATCATCGTTATCACCGTTTGTCCCTTTTCGGTGCTCCAGGTGCTCCAAATCAGGTTCTAAGATCTTGTCGGTCGCCCGTAGTCGTCATGCCTGATGCTACGCTAATTGGCGAGCATCTCAAGTAACAAGTTCTCACCAAACCTGCTCCCAGTGCAACCTTCGGCCGAGCAGAAGGTCCTAGTACCATACGGGAGGAATCTTGTAGAACATCTTCAATGCCGTCGCTACAGGTAATGATGTTAAAACTTTCCTCCCGGCGTTGTGCGATGGGAAACACACGTCGAGCCGGCGTCATACACCGGCGGGGGTTCGTGTCGTCTGGACGATGTGTTTCAATTTGTGTAATATAAACCCCCATTTGTCTCAAGCCCAGCCTTTCTTGAAGACGCTCGCGGCGGCAACGCAGGTCGTAGGTGCAAGGAATATGCTTTCCAGCACAAGCAACGCTCGGTGAGATTGTCGTTTAATTGAGGCTAAACAAACTGTGATTTCTGCACCGGTTTAACACCCTATCGCAATCATGTAAATAACACCTTTAGCAGGTTCCTTCATCTCCTTTAATAGACACAAATTAAATAAATTCAAGGGTAAGTGGAGCTTAGATAGGATTTCTTATAAGCCGCTTTCGAAATTTCTATTATTATCAGATTGCAAGTCTTCAGGATTCTAGAAGCTTAGATAAAATGTGTGAAGGCATTATGCACTTAATTAAACTCTTATCACTCGTTTTATCTATCCACTAACATACGTTGCATTTACCTCCCGTAAATGAATAATTCTTCCCTCGCAGCATTACCCTCACTGTCAATACATCGTATATTGATTATTATTTTTATTTTTATAAATTAATGGTCTCATGAAAACTATTACAGGAGTGGAGGAATGTCAAGGTAAACAGATATTTTTAACAACGCTTCCAACATTGCTTCCAGATTGTACAAAAAATCATAAAATTTCCCAGTTTTCCCAGCAAATAATAGTTACAGCGCTGGGGTACCCGAAAATTAGCCTGCTCCATATCGGGTACGCGAAAATGTACTACCCTTCAACTACTCGAAGAGTTTAATCAATGACAAGTTTTTACCTTTTTTTTTTCCTCTGACAAGTTAAGTGCAATCGTTTACCAGGGGGATTGAAGAAGATTTCAAAACACATAAATATTACGAACAACAGGCACCGATCATCATAAGCCTTCCTACAGCCGAGTAGTGAACGTCGTACAGCTGATAAATGCAGCTTAACACGAGTTGTGTAAAATTTTCTTATAAGGGTTTGGTTCGTATTTTTCACCTGAGTTTGAACTGCAAACACCGAAACTGAACTGTTCGTAAAGCTTCCGCAACGCCTAAATTCAGGGATCTAGTGAATTTCCTTCGAAGTCGGAGGCGTAAGGACAGTTAGTTCAATTCAAGAGAAGTACTCTTGTTTATGTGAAAACGCTGGTTTTCGGTCATCGTGAAGTGATATAATATAATAAGACGAAACAATACCTTTATGTGACGAACACATCGCGTATAACTCTACAACGGCAAACCCAGCACTTGTGATAGAACGACTGGAATCTACATTGAAAATCTGCATTTTTCTCATACACATACACATACACTTTTCGAGAGGTACCAAAGTTTCGAAAATGGTTGTATCTTGGATAAAATCTTGGTTTAACCCTCCCTTATCAACCGGGCGAACCACACAGAGTAATGATATAGCTACATGTCGTCGACGAAATCTTAGAAATGTATTCTGAATTAGATAAAGAATCCATACAATATAAGCTATTGCTTTTAGCGATCAAACAAAAAATCATTGGTGAACCAGAGAAAGTTTTTAGCAAGAGTATCATTCACGATTATTGGAGTCTCACTTCAGCAAGATTGCAAGGTTATTATTATTGGGGATGTATTGATTAATATTTTCAGCGTTATTTTAATTTCGTTCGTTAATTTCCGTTGCCATTTGTACACGCAATGTTTAATTTCTTAAATAATTAAAGCAAATACTTTGGCAAACATGCCAAACTAAATAAAAAGTATTGTATGCGCGTTAAAAACAAATTAAACGTAAGAAAACACATTAAACACAGAAATATACAAAGGTTTGCATTTTAAATCAATCGGAAAACAATTTTAGTTTAAATTTTTAAGTGAAAGAAATATGCAATGGTCATCATTATTTTACCCCTGGTTATGTTACTTTTATTTCTTTTATTTCTTGTACAGGATTTCTCCCTTTTGTATATGCGTATGGTTTCATACTTGTTGTTGTTGCACTAAGGTTGATACCATAACGATAAAATAAGTTATACTATATGCAGAAAGGTACAAAAAATTAGTTACCAAGCCAACACCGCCCTATCAAATAGGCAGCTTCTCGCCGGAGAAAAATTTACTCCTGACTATACACGAAAAACCACGGCACTAAATCATCCACCTGCGGTATTCTTTTCTGACAAAACTATTTCGATATTGCTTTCCAAAGCTATGCGAATGTCGGAAAAAGCGAATCGGAAGCGTATCATACCGTCGCGGAAGGCTTTCTACTTTCTTATTCTTGCCTCATCGTTGACCACAAAAACAATACCGTTCACGTGTGATCATTGGAATGCTGCCGGTACGTGCGTGGCACCAGTACGAGTGCCAGGACATTACATACTATGTCCTTTTATTTATTTTTTTATTTTATGCTCCATCAGGACTTCTTACTTTTACGATGAACAATGAAAGGCAAGATAAAGGGTTCCATTCTCGCGCTATCGTCTATTGTTTTTGATCGAACTTTCGAACAAAAACGTTTGTGATCGCTGTTTTCCAATCGTAAGAAAAGGCGCTTGATGATAGTTTACTCCCATTGACTGCAGTAAAGGGGATAGTTGTGATTTTCTTTGTTCTTCGTATCGATTTTTCATAAATTTGATTTAAGATGTGGGTTTCATAAATTTCTATACATGCATACATATGCAAAAGCGTTATTTAAAATAGGTGTTTAAATATTTATGTCCATTTATTTTTCATTTATTTTACTAACCCTTTCACAGCCTCAGCTTCAAAAACAACGGATCAATAAATTTATTCTCTAAATGACATATTTTTCGATTTCGTCTATTACATTATTTTTCTAAAACTATTTTTTAAATACGAAAAAAATGCTTGCCCGAAGAAAACTTGCAAAAAAACTGTTAAAGAAGTTAAAATTAGTCAACAAGCGAAGAGATAAAATAAAGAACCGACTATTAATTACACGGTTTGCTTCCCATATATGATTACTCATTAGTTTTATACACATTGCTCTGGACACCAACAAAATTCGTCTTTGCTGCCTGGAAGCATGTTGCCACTATAGCTATCAATTGGATGTTTTCCTCACAAAGTTAGCCACCGTATCGACCTGGCGACCACCCAGCTTTTATTGGTCCAATCAAGCTCAATTTGACTCCGGCGAACCGTACCATAAAATCATATGTAAGCTTTACATTCGCGAATCCAGCTGGGAGACTACAATAAATAAGCAAGAGGGATCATTCGAATGTATCAACATCACTTAGTCGACCGTTCGGGCGAGCAAACATTGGAAGCTAAACCCGAGAACGATCGGGAAATTATTGCACCCATGTTTTCCCATACGGTTAGCCCTTTGCCACCATAGATGTAAATGCCCTGACCGTGAAGATCCACAGGCAGATTCTAGTCCCAGAAGGAGCGTTTCAGCTGCAGTGTATAAGTTGACCATCGATCGTGTTAATCGGAACGGGAGACTGGTGGAACGACTTGGGGAATTAGCAGCTAACTTATGACATTTAAAAAGATAATTGGCGTAACATTGATGGCCAGAAGAGGCAACGGCATATTTTGGAACGGACTACCGAAACCACTCCGAGCGATCATCCATCGAACACGTTGGTTTAGTTCGCCACGTAACGGCAATGATCTTTTTCCGGTCTGGATGTTTCTTTCTTTCTTTCTTGTCTCTGCGAGGATCACGATTTGTGAATATTCGTCAAGCATTTGTTCGCCACCGAACAGGTCCAGCTGAACGGAAACGGCGCGCAGATCGTCATTCAGAAGTACCCCTGGCAAATAATGTCCGTGCCGATAAGAAATGGCATCTTAACACGGGGGAAGAACAGTGGAATTATCTGCCCCTTATCGGGCTCACTTCCGTGTGTCGTGCCGTTCTCCGACCGCGGCCCACAAGGCGGTGTGGGCTTGTAGCATTTAAAACGCGTCCAGTGTATCGGAGCTAATTTATGCAAGACATCGAAAATTCGTACATTTACGAGAGATACCAACTGTACCCGGGGAAGGTCGTTGAGGATAAGATAGCCCCGGCTCGGATGAACGGTACTAAAGTGGATAATTCTTTAATAATTAAATTCGGCCTAATTTACATTCGTCCACTTTGGAGAAGCGGTGTGCAAACAGATGCTCCTGTGAACACACAGGGAGAGCCGGGAGGGCAGCGATAATCGTAAATAAATGTGTTTTATCGCTGTTCATGTTTGGGACATTTTTTTTTAATTTTTGTAAAACAGGTGACTATTTGTAAGTCTCTGTTTCATTCGTCACATTAACGTAGAATTAATTAAAGGGATGGTGCTATCAATAAACAAAAGATTCTGTTGCCCATAAAAGATTTCAAAATACTTACAAATAGAACGATCGTGGCCACGTTGGCCAACACGATCATTGGTTGCGTATAAAACAGGTTGGGGAAAGAACAGTGAAAAAAAAAACAGTGACGCTATCTGTGTCAACATTTTTTTTCCATCACTACGCGTGCACGTAAACAATACTCGGTTCGGCCTCTGCATCTTCACAGATTAAAAGAACATTAGAGCGCATTTTAATTTATCGTTACAAGAAACCGTTCCAGAATCGTTCGTCTATCAACATATGACACGCTCCAGTTGCGCCTGATAACAAGCTCAACTAGCTCAATACGTGTCAGTTCAGTGGTTTACTCCAGCCGAGACGAACGTATTTGGTGTCTGCTCGCGGTATCGTCGTAATAAATCGGTCCCCGTGCTGATAAATCAATCGACTTTGGGAAATTATTTTCGCAAACGGAACACATAACGCCGGCCGGCACATTTCGCAAAACCCGTTTGGCACGTTCGACGCGCGGTGTGAATATATTGTTTATCACTCTCGGTGCTTGTGCAAGTGCTTTTCGACCCTTTTTTCCACCTCCCCCTCTTTGTTTACATTTTTATTTGTTTACATTACATTTTCTCGACGATGACAACTGACACGAGCGACCTCTGTGTGCAAGTGCTAGGTACTATTCCCAGCTGCGAGCGGATTTCGCGCCTGGTGAAATGTTTTTCAAACGAGTTTTCACGTGCTCCGAGTTTCGTTGTCCGTTGCAGTGGAAGGTGGGAATAGGACGATGGATTAATAAATTGTTCCAACCTGAACCAATAACCAATATTAAATACTTTCTTTCTCCTTCGTTGATGTAGGGTAAACATCATTGGCGAACATGTGGATTACTGCGGATATCCAGTTTTCCCGATGGCCATCGAGCAGACGATCCTACTAGCCGTTGCCCCTTCCAACGACAATTTGTTGCATATCAAGAATGCCAATAACAACTTCAAGCCATACAAGTGTAATGTTCTTACCTTCAGGTAAATGGGCATTAGATGTTAGATGTAATTATAAACCAAATCAAAATGTGGTTCCTTTCAGTATCGATGTACCAAGTGTTGGCGGGCCGAACTGGTACCAGTACGTACTGTGCGGTGTGAAGGGAATTCTAGACAGCACTGCCATAAAGCATGATGCTCCACGCGGTATGCTTATCATGCTCTCGGGGAACATTCCTCCAGCTTCCGGGCTCTCCAGTTCGAGCGCCATCGTTAGTGCCACGGTGCTAGGTACAGCGTACATGCATAATGTAAGTGCTATTTGAATTGTGTATTTGCTTGCAAAACATATTACACCATTACACCAATCCATCTGTAGGCCACGCTCAATAAGCAAACACTTGCAACGATTTCGGCGGAGTGCGAAAAGTTCATCGGGACACAAGGCGGTGGTATGGACCAGGCCATCGCATACCTCGCCCAGGAAGGGTGCGCTCAGTTGATCGAGTGGAATCCTCTTCGGGCGACTCCTATTCAACTGCCATCTAATGCCGTTTTTGTTATTGCAAACAGCTTGTCCGAAGCCAATAAAGCGGCAACTTCCGATTTTAACCAACGGGTCGTAGAGTGTCGGCTGGCTAGCAGGTACATTCACCATTAGGACAACATTAGGAAGATATATTGAAGACTGTTGGTTTCGATCTACTTGTTTCTAGGTTGCTAGCAAAGCAAATGAAGTTAAATTGGCGTGATCTGAATCGATTCGCTGATCTTCAAAAAGCACTGGGATATTCTTTGGAGGAAATGGAAAGCCTAGTGAATGGTAAACTACCTCAGAATTCCTACACCAGGGCGGAATTGTTGAATCTGTTGGAGGTCACGGAAGACGACTTTGTAGAGAATCTTCTCACGCCAAATACACGTAATTCGCAAACGTTCAAACTCAAACAGCGTGCACTCCACGTGTTTCAAGGTAAAAATCTCAACCATATGTTCCTCAAAGACTGCTTTTTAAATTTCTTTCTGTCTATTTTATTCACAGAGGCCCTACGCGTTCAGCAGTTCATCGAAACTGCAAAGACCACATCGGATGATTCCGTGTCGCGTATGAAAACTCTCATGAGGCAGTCGCATGAAAGTTTAAGATCACTCTATGAATGTTCTCATGAAAATCTTGACCGCATTGTACAGATTTCCGACCAACTGGGCGTTGGAACACGCTTGACTGGAGCCGGGTGAGAATGGATCATTTTGTAAGAACAGCGCAGTTTAATGCAAAGATGTATCCTTTCCAGCTGGGGTGGATGCGTGGTCGCATTATGCGATGGCCTGGACGAAAGCAAGCGCTTTGTGGAGGCGCTGAAAAATGAGTTTTACGCCAGCATTCCCAAGGCACAAAGTTGCGATATTGCGACACTCTGCTTCGCAACCAGTCCACAACGAGGAGCCGAAATTTACTTGATGGATAAACAAAATGATATTTTGAGTCTTTCGTCATAAGCAGTGCTAAAAAGCACCATAGGAGCGTTTTCGTAACTTTTTTATAGACGAGTTACCAAAAGCAAAGCAATAACAACCAGTGGTACAACTACACGAAATACCCAATGCATTCAAATAGCTATAGAGTACAACTTCTGCGGCTCGTTTGCTGCATCAAACAACTAAACTTAGTTCAATTTCTAACACTTTTTTATATTTACTACTTCCTTAGCAAATGAATAAAATATTAATATCTGAGCAAACACAACTTGTAATATTATTACCTATATTATCATCCAAACAGAATTTATAACGTATTTTACAACAACGAACAATTCAAACAGCAATTGCATCACATTTGACAGCTGTCAAATATGGTTGTCTGAAGCAACCTGCCACTCCTCACCTGCTATAGCAAGTAGTGATGGGAAAATCAAATCCCTTCGGGATTCGAATCTTTCGATTCAAATCCATTCTGAGATCCGGATCTCCGTTCCGAATCCCAATCCGTCCTTATCATCATGTGCCATGGAACTTGCCGGGTTTTTAGTGGTTTTGTTTTATTTTTGACTTGATTATGGCAATATGTGCCGTTGCACTGATAGCGGTAACATTCAAATTGAATCTATCGCCGAGATCGGGTAAAATAGTGAAGCAACTCATCTTGTTATTTTGCCCGCACTTTCAGCTTTATCGCGGAGCGAACATGTTTGATGTTTGATGAGGCCTTCTTAATTGAGGGTTGTATCGACGATGAAACTTAGTCCATTTTATGAATTGGTTTTTTTCTATACGTTAGAGCGTAATGATCCTCCATTGCTAGGTGGCCCTTCGCTTGGAAATCTAGTAAGCAATGCGAAGAGCAAAGAAGGTCATCGAAAGGGAATCAACAGGTGTACGGAGGACAGGTGCGTAGCGAGTGCGATTAATCTGGTGTCAAAGCGGATTTTCGGATGACCTGTCCCGAACTGGAGATCTGTGCAACGCGCCAACTTGAGGGAAAAGACTTGAGAACACGAAACATAATCAAATAGTCGTGAATACTTATCATACCGCGACCGCGTCGGTCCGTCGGCCACTTAGAGCAAAGGCTACAGACTTTTTCACAAGTCTATGACGCGAAACTAATGAAAATCCAAATTGAACCAATTTCTAAAGTAACAATTAGACAATTGCAGACTTACATAAAGTTGTTTTCAACCATATTGCCGATGCGGCGGGCTATTGTAGGCTTTGATGAGCTGTTTTATTCACAGGTTCGGGTTTGAATTACCCCACCACTAGCCAGCATTTTCGCCGCTCTCAAAACGCGGCGAAATCCGCTCTCGATTTCCGCAATTTGTTAAGATACCGGGTCTTGTTCTACGAACCGGTACCGAACCGGTAAACCGCTTTTTCCCGGTTCGTGTCCATACACGCATTGAGAATGTGTTGGTGTACCGGTTGCAAATGTGTTTGTGACCCGGTTCGGAGATCGAGAGAGACAATCGTCCTCTCTTCGCCCGGAGAGCAGTGCTAGAAAAACTAGAAAAGATGGTCAATTTTTAGTAACATACTTTACACTTTGTTGCGCGTCTTCTCAAGACCATTCGTTTAAGGGGTCATTTGTCCGAATCGGTTGAGAAACAAACAAGTTATTTGCAAATAGGTTTTTAAAAGCCTGCTTCGCAAACCAAGGTTCCTTTGATTTTCGCCCTTCTCTCGCCCGGCCCCCGGTTTTCTCCAAAACAAGAAACGATGGTAAAATTTTACCTTCAACAAAGTTACGCGTCTTGAAAATACCTTTCATTTGAGGGGTCATTTGTGCAAATCGGTTCAGGAACGAAAAAGTTATTAAAAAATTAGCTATTTCAGCCAATATTTCAGGCTGTGACCAAGGTTTTTGAAGTTTGTTTATGCCAAGCTGTGCTGTCGGCTTGTTCTAGTGATGGGGGTATCGAATCTCTGCCTCGCAATCGAATCACCAAATCCGAGTCCCAATCCGTCAAACAGTCGTGGTGATCAACAAATCAACGGTGGTCTGGAAATCGGTTATCCTAATCTAAACTCTTATCAGATCAATACTGATAACTCGCTTTTTGCGTAATAAAAACATGTCACACATTTCCAATGTGAGGTTCACCGCTGTAAGTAGTTCTGTTCATCATGAATCGCGATGCTCAATGTCGAGTCTTTATTTGAACAAAAATACGCTTAACATGTTAAACCAGGTCCTGGTCTGCTTCATTGTCACTGCGTCAGATAAACATAATGGTAGAACTCCTCAATTACGAGTTCCTTACAAATCAAAACAGATTCGAATCCCAAACAGATCAAAACAGATTCGAATCCCAAACAAATCAAAACATATTCGAATCCCAAACAAATCAAATCTCAAGAATCCGTCAAATGGTATTTGATTCTTTACAATCCCTCTAGGGGATCGAATCTTCGAGTCTTCCAAATCCCGATTCGCAGAATGCCAACACTAATAGCAACCATTGCAATTGCGGCAGTAAACAACAAAGAATCGATATACACAGTTCTCGTGCAAAGTTTGTGGCAATTTTTGTGCGAAATTTTATTGAAATAAAGAAAATCGGTAGAATGGACGCGATAGAATCCCAACTGGCGGTGCGAAACAAGTGCGAGCAGCTGCAGAAATCGATCAAGGAGCTGTACGACTGGGAACAGCAAATGAAAAGTGCAGAATCGTCCAAAGTGCGCCAGGTTGATAGTGAGGTTAGTGCTGCGATAATTCCTCATTTTGAAAGAGTTGATGTTCATGATGACTCAAACGTAAATGGTGGTTTGTTTCTTTGTGCTTTGATGTTTAGAGCCCGTCATTGCCACCGGTGCGCAGTGATTTGAAGGCAATGGAAGAGTTTTCCAAGGAAAATGGGAGCACCGAAAAGCAGGACCAGGCAGGTGGTGAAAGTAAGCATAGTTGCGGGATGGCAAAGTTATTGATATCTTATTGAATATGGTCTCATTTTACCCTCCAATAGCCGTCGATAAAAAACGTTTCGCCGAAGCAGAAGTGCTCAAAGAGCAAGCCAACCGGCAGTGCAAGCTGGGAAGCTTCCAGGAGGCCATCGAACTCTACACCAAAGCCATCGGGATATACGCTGAGAATCCGGTCTACTACAGCAACCGTGCGTTGTGCTACATGAATCTGGAACAGTTTACCGAATGTCTCGAGGACTGCAGCGTTGCCATCGGGAAGGATCCAACGTACATCAAGGCCTACTACCGCCGGATGCAGGCGTACGAGCGGTTAGGTGAAAACGAAAAAGCTATCGCCGAGTGTCACCAGATACTGAAGCTGTCCAAGGATGAAAGCGAACTAACCACAACCAAGCGGGACCTGGCGAGGCTGGAGAAACGGGCCGCGCAACGAGAACATTCGCCCAAAAAAGAAAAACCACCGACTGCGGAAATGAACGAAACGCTTGCGCTGGTCAAGCAGGAAGCGGACAAGTACAAGGATATCGGCAATAAACATCTTGCTCGAAAGGACTTCGAAAAAGCGCGCTCGTGCTACACGAAAGCAATTGCACTGTACAACAGTGAGGCGGTCTACTACAACAACCGTAGCCTGTGCCACTGGAACCTGAAGGACTACGATCAATGTCTGGCCGATTGCAATAAAGCCATCCAGCTGAACGAGAGCTACTTCCGGCCGTACTACCGGCGAATGCAGGTGCGTGAACTCCGTGGCGCTTACCAGGGTGCCATTGATGATTGTCGAAAGTTCCTCGAGCTCACAACCGATGCCAAGCAGAAGGCAACGGCGGAGAAAGATCTCGTTCGGCTGGAACGGCTGCTCAAGTCCGACGAACCCGTCAAGCAGACGTTCGTTTGGAGCGAAATCAAGAAGAACGCCAAATTGATTCAATTCGTCCAGAAACCACCCCATATGCGCTCGAAAAAACCGCTCCGAAGGGTTCCGATCAAGGACGTTGAGTCCGCCGGCGCCCCCCAAAAGCTTATCACCCCCACCTTCAAGCCAGCTCCTAAACCGACGGAGCGGGCTAACATTTCCGATACCGTCATCGACAATATGTTCAACAACCATACCGGCGAGCAGCTTCCGCCCGAGCCGGAGGAAAAAACCAACCTCGAGCACCTGTTCCCGGCCCACTCGAACAAACTGCGGAACATGTTCTCACCGCCGACGACGCCGACGAGCGATCAGCGGAAATTGTTACCAGCGGTTCCGGTGGCCAAACCAACATCAACGGCTACGAAACCTGCCGAAATGAATGGTGGTCCACAACAGGCACATAATAAAACCGAAAAGGATAAAATAAACTTGGAAAATCAGGTAAATGATAGTTTAAGCTTTTGACGAAATGGAAAACAAAACACTAACCTCTTTTCTATTCCAGGACTTGAATGAAAAAAGTACGTCAAAACGGGCTCCAATTGAGGCGACATTGACCAAACCCACCACTGTTCCTCCGAAGCCAAAGTCGAGTGCTCAGTTTTACACCACTTGGAGCGGATTGGATGAGGAGCTGCGATATCAATATTTACTGGTAAATCCGAAAACCGGAACACAGTTAAAGTTGAAATACTATTTTTTTGGCATTAATTACTTGAATGTTGTAGACGCTGAAGGATGAACCGCTGCGCACCCTGTTCGGCGCAAGTCTGTCCAACGAAATGCTCAGCGAGCTCCTCTACATCCTGCAGAAGCGGTTCATCCAGGATCGGGTCGATGTGACCAACATCATGCAGGAGATCGCCCGGAACGAATCGATCGGTATCCTATCGCTGATGATGAATACCAAAGATCGAAATGGTAAGATTTTCTCCTGCTCCTTCAATTCTCGCTTAATTTCACACGCTTATCCACTCCTTTTTTTTTCTTACAGCAATTGCTCACCTACTCAAATTTATGCAAGATCAACACGTCGAAAAGAACACTATTGAAACGATCAAAAAGAAACTGTTAACATGAGGCCGTCGGAAGTTCATCTGTTGAACGGAGGAAGGAAACAACCGATGAACATGTTGTGGAAGGATGTGGATATTTCGTGTGGCGAACATTAGGAGCGTGTATTAGAGTATTTGAGTTTACTGACAACTTCTTACCAACCCTTCGGCACGCTTCATACCCGAGCCGGTGGTGTTTGCACTGCCCTTCGTCCTAGAAAGGATCCAGTAATAAAGTTCAGATACTTCCAAAAATAAGTAACAGAAAACTGTTGAATTTTACTCTTATTGCTCCGGGTGATATATTTCATCCAAATTCAAAAACGCAAATTCCCGTTGTGTTTTGTTTCCTTGTATCAATATTCCATTAACATTATTTGTTTTATTTTACCATTCCTCCGTTTTTTCATATCGTTTATTAATTTTGCAACATTTGTTTCATCCATTTAAAGTATTTTTTTTCCATAAGTTGTGTTTTTATCATGTTTTACTCCTCGTACGTACGCGCGTAAGGAGAGAGGTCGGAATTTAATTTGTTTCATCATATATTACTCTTGCATCGCATATCTTTCCTTCGTATTCCTGAATATTGTTCTCGTTTTTTCTCCCGCCCGCACTTACTACACCAAACTAAACGTTCTGCTTTCACCTCGTTTTTTTTTTCGTTGACTAACACCATTTGTGTGTTTCTGTTGAAGAGAGTAAGTAAAGTAAAAAGCATATTCTCCTACTCGTCTGCACCATAGTATTATTTTCTCCTGTTGTGTTTGGACGATCGGTAATTTCTCCTTCTCGGGGAGGTGGTGACCTGTTAACCTCGACCTTTGTTTTAGCTTGCACTCTCTATAGACTATCGCGTTTTCCTCCCACCGCTAATAATAAATCCGTTGAGGAGCGCGGCCTGCATGCAATACATTTGGTATTCTATTTTTCCCTCCCTTTACGTTTAAGTCTGTTTTAAAACATTTCGTTTCATTGCGAATCAACCACCACAACCCCCACCACAGGGGTCCTTCTCTCCTATGTCCTCGTTTGTTTTGGTTTGGGAATTAGTGTTCTGTAAGGGATAGGCACACATCATCCAAGCTCCTTTTTTTTGAGTTGAATGAAGAATTCGTGTGAAAGGAGAAAGGTTGACTACACAACACTTGCGGTTATTTTTGCGATTTACGGTAAGTTTAATCTATAAGAGTGGTTGTTTTGGTTTGGTTGGATGGCTGGCTGGCTGGTTGGAACGGTCCGATTATTTTGCCGACTAAACTATCGTTTCCCTTTTTTTTATTCTCCATCAATATTATCGTTAACCCACGTGCGAAGGAGGGTAGAAGTAGTAGTACGAGAGATGAAATGCATTTAGTGGCACTGGTACAAGATGCTGGACGCGCAGCGTGTGTTGGGTAAAAACAAACAATACATGGTGCGTGCGCGTGGGGGCCTAAGCTATTGCTTTCGATTTCGTTTTATTATTTCATGAGATTACTGGAAATCGTTGTGGGGTAAAACAAAATAGAACTAACGGCTATCCTTCCTACGGGTTCTAACCGATTCCTTCGGTATGTTCCCCCCTATGTCAACTAATATCCTCTGCACAAACTCCCCCCTTGTTTAACCCAAAGATCGAATATATTTTTCCACACACTCACACAAAAAACGACTACCTCAAAAAAATTAAACCAGTTTTCATTCGAATCCCTACTCTACCGCTCTTGATACTAAACGTAAGAAATGCCCAATCTTATCATTTATCTGAGAGAACCGACGGTAACCGTTGGGTTCCAATGTGATGCTCCACCTACACGAAACGAAAAAATACAAAATGCCTGCTGCTAAATACACTAGCATTTTAATGGTATTTATATTTGCACCCACATTTCCGTGTTAAGTTTTTTGGTAGAGGCCTGTGTGTTTTTGAGCCCCAAGACCCGCGGTGCGCTATGGAATAGGAATGGTGCCGCCGCACTATTGGTTGGTTGGTGATTGGGAGTTTTTTTTATCATTGGCAGAAAGTAGCTTACGACAAAATGGGGGGCAAAAGGAAGATCATACGTAATAATGCTAGTTTGCTATAACTCATCCTATGGTTGACTGTTACCCTTCAACTGTATGGCTTTTGCTACTGGGCAATCTCAAGGTGATAGAAAACATCATAATCATACTCATATTTATAGACCCGCCGTTCCGGTAACGGAAAAAATGAAATAAATGAGCAAAATTATTTGGAGTTCGTTACGTAAAACACACACACACACAGTTGCTACAACTGAAGATACAGAAAACGCAAAACTGACTAAATCTTAGCGCCTTCGTTAGATTTCGGGTATTTGGGTTAGAAATAGTTTTTGAACATTTCTTCCCTCTCTACTATATTAGTGTGTTTGTTTGGCCTGGTATTTCGAAAAAAAACCGGAGGAATTCTACCCTATTCCATCCTTATCGGCTTACATGTTTCGACGGGGGATTTTTTGTGTTGTTTGCCAGTTTTGATCTCCTCCTACAATCTTCATCAGACCACTTGACTCCTTACAGTTTACACACCTTGCGGAAATTACATGCTACGGTACTCACGGTATTTATTCCATTTCGTTTATTTCTTCAACACGCATTATTCCTGCCTTTTCGTTATGAGGGCATATATGCATGTATTGCCCTCGAATTAAAATTAAAAGAAAACGCTATATCCTGATTAAAGTTTCGCAATCAGTTCCGGAGAAGTGGGGAAGGGAGGGTGTGGCCAACATACACATTTGGGTGTTGTGAGGGGGGTTTTTAGTTACGATTGAAACCGGACCCAGTACCGCTAATGTTTTCACGAACGCTGCAATGAAAGTAGGAGAAAAGATGCACATCATTAATAACATTGCAAAAAAGACTCGTTTATAATTTTCCCGCCAAACAGTTTTAATAATTATTTGAACAAATAAACACTAAGCAAAACCGACAGTTAAACAACAGGTCGTCACCGATCCGAACCGATTTTCACACAAAAACACATCCATTTCCCCCGATGGTGGTGAAGAGTAGCGAGAAGCAAACTTTGTAGAGAGACGAGAGATTTATTGTTAGTATCTAAAGCCAAACAACAAAATCACTAGTCTTCCATACAATGTCTTGCCTTTCAGTTGGTTGTGGAAGTGTGGCGATGGAAATGCGTTCGGTTAGAAGATAGAGCGCGTTGGATGCACAAAACACTGATAAACACGAGAATGAAAATGGATGAGAAATGAAAAGCTTTGTAAAGCATGCGCCGCGCTTAACGTTGTTATCTTTAAAGATGTAGTCAATTGTAGTTTCTTAAAGCAATAACAGATGAACTTTAATGGATTAGAATGCAGGATGCTTGAGTTGCTTGTTTTTCACCTTTTCACCCCTCTGGTTTGTATTGTAAGTGATTGCACATTTTGATGGACTTATACTAATGATGACATAACTAACAAAAACGCCATAAAACGTACCTTTGCTGAAGCATATATTGAGCAGCCTGGATCTCCTTGGGCGTTCCGGTGATCGTAATGATACGATCGTTCGATCCCGGTAACGCTTCGTCTATCTGAATGAACGCGTTCGACTCGTTCCGGATGCGACGTATTCGGCCACCGCCCTTTCCAATGATGGCACCGGCCAGCTAGAAATAAATCGATACATACGGTTGTACACACTTTCCCTTTTAAACATTTTAATACGCAAATACGATTAAACTTACATCTTTGGGAATTGTAACCTGAGTTGAGGTTTTGTTGTCCATCGCACCGTTGTTGCCGCCGCCAAAGTTGGCCAGATTACCGTTGCCCAGGTTGCCACCGGCCCCGCCAAGGTTCAGGCTACCGAGGCTGCCGAGGGCCAGTGCGTTGCCACCGCCGAAGCTTCCACCCATGTTGTTGCCATTAATGGGATTAGCCCACGGGTTGATGTAGTCTCTGTCTCTGTAGAAAAAAGAAAGGGCAGGTGGGTTAATTTAGTTACCAGTGGGGATTTTATTTAAAGAATTATTGGAATTCCCCAATTTGTTTTATGAAAAGAACCTTCTAAAAAATCCCATCACATTAATACAACTGAATTTTACTAATTTCCCAAAAAGTCACGTAACAAAGGACTCTTACCTCATTCCACCGCCTCCACCAGCGACCGCTCCCGCCGCACCACGATTCGTCCGATCGTTGCCCCGATCCCCGTAGCCCCGGTTGGAGCGCCCTCCGCGGTCATCGAACCTATCGCCACCGCGTCGATCGTAGCCGGCACCGGGAGCCGCCCCGGTCGCACCGCCCCGTCCACCGGCCCCGTTGCGGAAGGCACCGCTGCCACCGCCACCACCGCCGACACCGTAGCCACCGTACTCGTCGGCGTACATGTCGTCGTAGTTGTGCGGGTCATAGTTGTGCACCGGGCCCTTGATCGGTGTGCCCTTGATCAGCTTGATGATCTCGTTCAGCGTCTTGAGGCACTGCTCCTCGCTGCCTATCACCTGCGCGATGCGGTCTGTGCTTTGGGGCGGTATGTTTGAGAAGATTTTCAATCTGCAGCCAATTTCCTACAATGAAATAAATTCACAAAACACATTACTAAATTGTCAACATAAAAAAAGGTTTGGAAAATGCACATCCCAGCTGCTTCTCGAACAACCATCGAAAGGCCAGATGATGCTTCCCCACCGAAGGCACGTGTATGAATGCCCAAAAACGCAAAGAATAATAACATCGCAGCGGTGTTACGCTAAAAGAGAGCGAAGCAAGACGAAAAATCGAACCAACAAAAGGTAAAGTCTCCTCGCCCGCCCAATAGTCCACATACATGCTTAGCAGACGTCCTGAAGTCCACGGGAAGAAAGTGTCAGCATATGTTTCCTTTCCGTATTTCTTTGGACCATGTTTTTTACCATATAATTACCCGTTGGGTCCTTCCTTTCATCCTTGCCCTTTCTATTGTTCGATCCCTTTCACATGTATAACCCGGTTGGAAGCATGTCGTCTTCGTTATCTTATTTATCGCCCGTATCGTTCTGCTTTGCTGCCCAAATGGAAGAAACAAAGAAGAAGGTGGTGTACGTCGAAACGGACCCGAAGGTAAAAAGGCGCAAATTTAAGGTCTATCCAACTGTTTCAACGAAAGTTTTCCACCTTAAATCGTTTTGCAGAGGGTTGAAGCAATTCAAGCCCATACTGGAAGATCGACAATTTGAAACGGACGGTGATGCGGGAACATATCACCACCATGTGGTCGATGCCGAGAGATGCCACCATTCCATCACACATTTTGGCGCGCGCGCGCGAACACACGCACACATACACAAGCACAAGGGAAAAATAGGACTCCTTTGATGCCTTGGTGTGGGGTTTGCGTTTCGTACGGAGACGGATCACTAGCCGGAGGCAATCAGCCACCGGAGGACGGAAGGATGTGCATCGGTATTGTGTGAGTGCTGTGTCCTTTTCGGTTGCATTGAAAGCCATTCGTTTCCTGTGCATCTGGCATGATCCTTTTTTTTATTTCGAAAATAATTTCGATCAGCAGTGAATGCGTGTGTTCGAGGTGGATGAAAAATTAGAACGGATGCACGGATACAAACGGATGTGCGACACGAACGACAGGAAGCGACAAGAAATGTAGTTCAAAGAAAACGCATCCTCCTATCGGTGGATATGTGTGGAAAGGAAGTGGCACACGTGATGGTCGCGCAGCTGGTCCACTAACTTAAGGAAGGTCAAAGAGAAATGGAAGAAAATCCAAATTATAATTATCGAAACCATCGAAGCAAACAGAATCCTCTGGTGGAGGAAACATTATCCAAAGATTGACAGCCGAAAACGCCGACAGGGTTTGCCCAGCCTGCTTAGCCGTACTTCTGACGAAAAACTTCATTTTACAACGATGTAAAACTAGTCCGAACATTGTGAGATAATCTTTGCCATTCTACTGTCTTTGGTGTGAAGTGTGTAGGAAACTTGACTTTCTGAAGCACCAAAGGAAAAGGTGACATTTTACGCAACAGGGGGTTTTACTACGAAGTTTCGATCGCCACAATGCGTGTTGAATTGACGTGTACGACACACGGGGCAGATGTATAGTCACGCGGCGAAACAAGGATAATGCTGGCAATATCTTCTCCTCTAACACACACACTCACACACAACCATAGGAGGAAAAACAACCTTTATGGATCGGAGAACATCGGTGTGGCAAGGCAACAAAAAAAAACAGTCCGCTCCAAAAAGACAGCTGGCAACATACACGGCAAAGGAAGTCGGCTGTTCGTAGCTCGACGACGTTCAAGGGATTCCTTTTGCCTCGTTGCTTACGCGCTCCGTTGTTTATTTCTTTTCCTTTCTTATTTTTCCCCAACACGCACACACACACATTTTCGGTACAGGCCGTTTATGAAAAACTGAACAAAAACCCATAATCGGCATGATTTTTTAAGGGGAAAAATTTGCAAATTCTCCCAAAACTACGCACAAAGAAACCCTTATTTGCGAAATGTTTGAGAAAAAAAAACGCTTCGTATGAATGTTTTCCTTCAGTGCGATATTTAACAAAAAAAACGAGAAACAAATAAAAAGGAAGAATCATTTCCCAACCGGAAACACAACTAAGGATTCCGCATTGAATTCGACGCTCTTTATCGATCCCGTACGTAGTACACGTCCGGACTCGTCGCTCTCCGACCCTCCACACCAGGTGAGATTACGAAGCATTACGATGCGTGCGGGCGACATGTAATACAAAACCCCTCACTGCCAACGTGTCCTTCTTGCTTCCTTCCGGTCCCCTCCTTTTGTCCCACACCCCGGAGCGGAAACAACGGTAACGGTTAACAGGCGTTACCGGAAAGATATGTGAGGTGTGCAGAAAAGATTAAACGATGTGCGCGCGTCATACACACATATCATCCCTAAATTTTGAGGCACAAAATCCCGCCTACCCCACCCCTATGCAACAAATGCAGGACACCTCGAAAGCAACGTCTTGTCTTAGATGACGGCCTGCGGAGTACAAAGACGAGCGCAGTATGGTTCGGAAATTGGCTTACCAGCGATTCGTGATGATGAAGAGTTGCCGTTCCAATCTCACCATCGTCGTCCTTTCGTCGGAAAACTGACTCATGGGGTGGCCCCACGGTGGTGCTTCCATAATTCTCCCGCCGCTGGTTTCAGTGTAACAGGGGGTAGAGGTATTCGGGGAGGCTAACAGTGAAGCCTACCACCAGGAGGATCTCTACCTCGTGGCGTTCGGTGAGGCAAATTGAAATATTTCTTTGTTCGCTCTACGTTGGCCGGAATGGTACGAACCGAAAACAAAGCACCACCACCTACGGTGGGGTCGAGGGTCCGTGATCGCGCCAGAAGGAGCAGGATGTCCTCCGTACGTTAGCATTGGGAGGCACATACACAGACACACACGCTAGCATACTCTTTGCGCCTTGGACGACGAGAGAAGGTGATGCAAGCGCTAGAAGAGCACTAACACCACTGCCTTTTCGTAGAGATGGAGCAGTAATCATCATCCTAGTAGTCAATGCGCTCGCTAGAAATTTTGGAGGAATCTGCCGATGAACTTCTAAGAGAGATGTGATTTCGACTCTCCAAAATTTTTGACAATAAACTGTCAACTGCCACACTTTGCCCCTACTATGCACAGCCTCTTCTTCTTCGATTGAAGAGAGGAGTTCGTAACAGCAATTCCACAAGGATCTCGAAACTGTTCACACACTTCCGGCACTTCTTTTTGAACGTTTTACGGATTCAAAATTGATAAACTCCTTGGCACACCAAAGATGCAAGCGCAACCGTAGAGTTTGAGACTTGGTGTTGTGTTCGACGCAGCGAAAGGACATTAGTGCCGGCCACTCGCCGTTCCACGAAAGCCAACCGTTCGATTGCAACTGAACGACGAGAAACGTGGCCACTGAGCAGAAAGCTGTTGCGCATGCCTTAGCTCTTCTATCGGGTTTGCCTGCACGTTTCTTCTCTCCCGTGCTCTTTCTTACGCACGCATATTAACCCAACATTCAGGACGACACAGACTGAAGGTCCTGTGTGCGTGTGTGTGTGTGCTTCTGCTTACATTGGCTTCCGAGAACGATTAATAGTCCTTCTCCTTCCCGTGCACAGACTCGGAGCACGGTGAAAAAAAAAGGGAGCTTGCTCTCACTGTCATCATCGTCATCGTCATCAGTAGTATCTGTTTTCTCAGACCAAAAATTTGCTCCCGCTCACCCGTCACAAACGCACATTGGCGCACATACAGAGGCTGGCACGTGACAGCATACATCATCGGTGTGTTGCTTTTCTTCGTAGGATCCTTGTGTGAGGGTTTTTTCTTCCCCTTTTTGCCTTCTTAACCATTCCTTCCTTCCCAAGACGGCTCACACCAGACGACACAAACCACGTTACCTCTCGAAAAACCGCTGCGTATTTCATCAAAAGCAATCGTCCCTTCGTCTTTGGCGCGGTCTTATTCTTCGATCCTTCAGCTTGATCCTGTTGTGCCAGCGCTGCGCTGCAGCTGGCATCGAAATCATCCACCGAGCAACCACCGCATGCTACGACGTTTAGGTTCATTTTCAACAATCAATCAATAGGATACCACTATGCCTTCTTCCCTCTTTCACGCATTGTTTTCTGCTGACTCGTTCATCTCCTCCCTTTCTTAAAGCACACACACACGCACGCAACTATTTCACCTTGTCCATGTGGTGTTTCTGGCAACACCTGCCTGCCTGCCAGCCTGCCTGCTTGCCTGGCCTACTGCGTTTCCATATGGCAGCAAATGGGAATGGAAAGGATCCTAAAACCTCCCTGTGCTTGCTGCTCGCTGTTGTGCTCAACAGAACACCGGGCCGAGCATGGAGCAACACCCGGCAAAAGATGCCAGAACTGCAGCCGGCGATCCCATTCCGTCGTCCCGCTGGTTCTTATCCTTCGCTGAACATTTGCGCCCGTGTGCGAGCTCATTATAAGGAAGAGAAGCAACCAAAAGAACCAAGGAACAGTTGAAGACGAATAAGGTAACCAATGTGACGGACGCCGCCTTGGATGCAGAGGCGAACTATTTCTTCCTTCTCGAAAGTGCCCGAATTCGGGTTTATCTAAACTATAAAATTTACTTCATGCCAATGCATATTATTGTAGGACTAATATGGCAAAAGGAAATAAACGGCGATCCATATTTCAATTGTAGAAAATAGACATGGATTAATATAAAATGGGCCATTTAATTTTGGTAATATCGGCGCATGGCAGAGATATCGAAAATAAGTCTTTCAGTAGCGATACTTTTAGCTCGCAAGGAAGCTTTTGTTAGCTCGTTGTTTATAAGCAGTCTTACTCGGTTAATTTTTTTCTTGTGGACCAACTACAAGTTAATCCAGTCCTTGGAAATTCATCTAACAAGAGAAAATGCACATAACGATTGAAAATTACTCATCGGCAACACTATGCCGGTCATCTAAAGCCATGTTAATTGTTTATAGTCGTTCAAATCAGCAAAAAATCTCCATGTTTTACTAGAAAAGTAAAAAACAGTATAAAATGAACAAAAATTTATAGATTTCGAAAAGTTTCCAATGTATCTCATGTGCAAAGACTCAATAAAATAGAATGAAGCATTTTCATTTTTTTTTTCGACGAAAGAAAGGACGATTCTCGATCGATCCTGGCATGGCGCCGTAAATTGACTTCCAGGACAAACAAAACACTACACTGTTGACCGGCACGCTATTTTGTACCAAGGCTGGCTCTGGCCGACTGTTGCCCATCAACCTCCTCCTCCTCCCCCTCCCCTTTCACCCTTTAGATGTCGAAGAGAGGGAACTCGAAAACAACAAACATGTTTGACGACCACGGGAGAGTGACAACGGAAAACCACAAATACCACGATCGATGATGCGATTCTAGGATGGAGTTAGAAGAGGTTCCCCCGCGCGGCAAGGGTTGCATGCATGTTGGAATCCTATCCGAAACACAAGCAATACACACGGCGGATACTGTAATTACCCTACATTTCGAAACTACGCTTTGTAACTAAGGTTCGGGGGGTTTGGTGATGTGCAAATGGCAACCGGATGCAGACGGGGCGGAACGTAACGGTAACGGAAGCGACTAGGCAATGCACTCATTATAAGGCAGTGGTTAGCGTCATAATTATTTCCACCATGAGACGGAAAAGGTCCAGCAAAGGTGCATGTCACGCCAAAACAAGGACCATCTGGTAAAGGTTGGTTTCGGCTGGTCAGCCTGCCGCCGATGAATTCTGCAGCTCCCCTTGGGCACCCGGACGAGAGGAGGGGTCCTGTGTGGCGGTTGTGGTAGTAAGGTAACTGATGGTGACACACAAATACCCATGCAGCAAACTCATCAACACAGGACAACACAACTTCTTCCCGCTGTGTGTCATGGTTCCGTGCGTATCTTAATAGCGATTTGCTTTTGTCATCTGCTCGGCAGGACTCTACTCAAAAAGGCACACATACACACCGTTACTCTACGCACGCACACTCCAATACCGGAGGTCAGAAAAAATGGTCACGAGAAAGGACACCGCGCCGCGACGACGGTTCACAGGAGACAAGGCTGGCAAGGCTGGCGCGGTTGTCGGGCGGGCAATAGAAGCACAAGCCAGCGCGCCAGCATACTTCTGGCGCCGTTAAATGCTTGCCTGCAGACGGTGGCACGCCATCGTGGTGCGCGCACTCTTTGCCTCGCGTGTTTCCACAGCCGAAATGAAAATAACTTCGCCTAGAGAGCGCCTCACATCACGCGCAACCAGCAAAGCCAGCAAGCAAGCACGCTGGTTTTTACTTTCTGCCCCCGGTGGTATGCTTTGGCCTGTGTGGCACCTCCGTGGCGCGCACTCGGTGAAGCCGTCGCCGCCGATCGACGACCAAGCTCGTCGCCGTTCCATGGATAATGATGGCCACCAATCCCCAGGCCTTCCTTTCCTGCCACTATTTCCACATCATGCTCTAGGCTCCATGGCGCGCGTTAGTGGCGCTTCATCGTGCTTCTCACACACACACGCTGGCCCGTCCGGGATATATGAGCGCAGATCTATTAGCAATGGATTCGATGCACGAAATGTTCGTTTCCGAACCAGTGTTCCCACACAATTCCGGGGCATATCCGGGGTTTACCCTCGTGTTCCATGGTACTCCATGGTACGTGGTAGGATATCGGTGGTTTACGTCATATTGGTATGAAAATAGGTTTCACGCAAGTGAAACGTAGCGGGGAATCACACAAACCCTTTCCCACAAGCGGCGGTGGCACCAGCACGTCTCCACGCAGTTTCCTTTCCTACAAAGAGTGAGAGCGAGAAGAGTAGGAAGGGAAAAAAGGGAGTCCAGCAAGGACATGCAAACATCGAGCGGCATAGCGCAAGCAAACACGCAAACCGCCGAGTGAAGTAACAATCAATTTTATATGCCCACATTGGGTTTATCTAACGTCCCCACGCCCCGGATACACACACACGCTCTCGTAAGTAGTTCAGAAAATTGAATTGTCAAATAAAACGGTGCCATTTCAACCGCGGCAAGACAAGACAATGCCGGCCACTGCTAAATTACGGTGCACGTTACATACTTTCCCGACTCAAAACGACCGTCAATAATGTATTCCCGCGGTTTGGTAATGAAATATTCAACCAGTCTTTCACCGTTAAAACCGTTCTAGAGCACGCGGGTCACCCCATCGCGTTCCAGGATAATAGTACGAATCACGTAACGATAATAGAGCCGGCAGTGGAGGCAACAGAGCAAAAGGGGGACTGACTCTGGTTGTACTTACATCCTTGATCTCCTTTATTTTGCTGCCACCGCGACCGATGACGCATCCGGCCAGGCTTAGGTGAATCAGTATTCTCAGCTCGTACTCATTATCGCCGGCCTGGACAGGGAGTGGAAGGACGAGCCGACAGCGTCGAATGCAACACGGCAGTTAATGTAGGTCGTGAAAAGTGCATGGAAGAAGGAAGATAGAAAATTGTTAGAAAAATAGAATCTTTAAATGGTATTATATAAACAAGCTTAAAAATAAAATGATTTAATAAACCAACCATCTAAAATCCCTTTTCAAAGCAAAACACAACTCTACGGTATTAAACTTTTTTCTTATCATTTCTGTTCCAGTCATGTGAGATACTTTTTTACATCTTTTTCGCAATTCCCCCAATTGTTTTCCGCTCACTGCAGTAGATGGAATATTTGTGCTTTATTATTATTTTTTTATTTTATTCACTGAAGTGCGAAAAGCTTTCACATGAGGGGGGGAGGGTTTTTGCAAAAGCAATTCCGGTGCCAACGAGAGGCGCCATTTACAACGACGGTTCTCTCTCGTCATTGCCATCATCATAGCGTCGCCATCTCTCGGTGTGGTCCAAAACACAGCAGGACGACAAGTAGGATGGAGACGAGAACTTGGCTCCTGCGGTACAACCCCAACACGAAACCAGCGCCATTATCCAAACCCCTTCCGATTCCTAGTATGCATTTGTACCATTTCGCATTCGTGGACCAACGACCAACCGCAACACAACACACGCGGCATTTGCCAATAGGAGAAACGAAAAAAGAAAAACCAACTAGGAAAAAGGGAGAACTACTCGTTGTTAGGCACCAGGCGGGAAGGGGAGCGAAAAGGGGGTAACAAACTCGCAACTCGCCACCAAACCACCGTGGGAATGGCATACGATATTCGGTGTGAGTCTCCGAGATGGAAGTAGTCCCGTCCTGGCGCGAGGGGGAAAAACGGTAGGAGGAGGACCAAAAGACACACAAAGTGTAAGTAAATACAGTGTACGCGGCCCGGCCGCATTATACACCGCGTACAGACAATCCGTCGCCATGCACTTTATGAAAATTTAAGCTTGTAATTACGGAAAACACGCGATACCAATTGAACCTTCTGGTGTTTGCTTGGTGCGAGGTCGGTATTGCCCCATGAAAAGGTCCTTGTGGCTGTAGTTCTAGAACGAACTGTTCAGGAGAGAGTGTTACCCCATTGGAGCTCGGTGGTTATGGCTTTCTAGTACCACACAAACCGACCACCACACAATTACAACTGACGAATGCTATAACGCTTTTCCGTGCTAATGATTTCCAAGAATCTAAATTCAAATTGATGGGGTTGGCTTTTCGTTTCTATATGGCATGCACCATTGTAATGGTTCGGTTAATATTTGACTAATCAAGAATGTATTCGCTACCATGAGGAAGATATTTCTTTTGATTTTGTTTTAAAACAACAATCCTGTTGATCATTGCATATTAACTTCAAAGGACAACTGAAGTATTTATATAAATCTACAACTTCTTTTTATCTGGAATCAACCGTGGTGTAAATTCTTCATATGCAAGCGGATAAAAATAAATCTTCGAGCCCAAAATGTTGGCATGCGGTTTCAATCTGCGATCCCTCTTCTTTTGCTGAAGGACCCCATATCCCTGGAGGGCTTTCTTCATAACAAAACGGACCGGAACAAACAGCTTTAAACAGCTGCTGTCTCGGTGATCAAACCTGGAATGCAGCCATATGGCCATCAGTTGTCAGATGGCATGGTGAATGAAATCAAAATTGACCCGGAACGTTCAGTTCAGGGAACACAATGTTCTAGGATAAGAAAAGGAAAGCATTGAACTCTGTGTCGTTCATCATCGAGGAAGTTGCACTTAGACAAAAATTCAGACATAGGCAAAAGTGTGGGAAGCATTTGTTGCATGATAATTTTCTTCCAAAGGTTGATATTTGCTATTTTCGTAGGCAATGAAATTCAATTACTACTATTATAATATTATAATACTCACCCTATCGAGATGCTTCATAACGTCCTTCACGACTTTCGTCACCGTCTCCATGTCGCCCCCAATCGTGAGCACACTGCAAATACAACGGATGGTACAGGAAAAAGAGAAAAATCGCCATCAATTAGTGTCGAGGCTGTTTGCTGCTAGCAAATAACTAAAGTGTATGTATAGTGTACAGAAATTCGCACCAGTATCATGTACAACAACGATCGTGTCACGCACGCACGCACACACTCACACACACGCACGAGATATAGAGCGGTAACAAACTGATGGAGATAGTGACAAAATAAAATAAACTCAAGAGCAATTTCATTCCCCCGTATCCATATCAGCATCGTTATGTATACTCCGGTAGCATTGATAAATTTAAACTTGACATATTTTATTTGCTACCACTCATCGACAGCGGATTTTTCATCCACAGGAAAACAAAAGCAGATTGTGCAACAGTGTTTTCTGTTTGAAACCATAATTGCACGCTGCTGTACAAATATTCCACCGAACCGGGAAAGGACAATGTGTTAGCCCAAGTTGTGAAATAGGTTAGTAATAAATGTTTTTTTTCTGAAATTAACCATGTATTGTAGGGGATGTGGGTTAAACAGTAGTCCCTTTTACATTAAACGGATTTACAAAATGCGGTGAATGCTACAACACCGTTAGTTGCACAAAACCAGACACCGTTTTTCCTCTACAGAGCAAGTTAGTAAAACATGTGTGAGAAATCATGTTTGCCTATTTTAAATATTTTTTCCACAATCATAACGAACTATCTCGGATGCCATCCACAATTTTTAGGCGAAATTGTGAAAAAAATAAATGAATGAATATAAGAAAAGCAGATTAGTTCTAGTGTGATTTTTAGTTCGAACCCACTTATTGTAAGGAACCGTGTTCAGTTAGTTGAGAGCGTGTTTTGGAAACTACCGACTCCGTTGGCAAAATACGCAAATGGATGCGAAAAGTTTGGAAGGAAATGAAAACGAACAAGCGCTGAGGTCAGGCACGCAGCAACAGAAGATCGATTTGCTCTAGGACGAACTAGTAACTAGTAGTAACAAAAGAACTAACGGAATAGTGACGAAGAGAATGCGCACACACAACACACACATAAAGGAGGCACACCGAGAGCGAGCTACGTCGTGGTGGCCAAATCGACAGGATCGAGGAGTTTTATCTTCCAGTAAGGACACAGAAAACGAAAGAAACGGACACACAAACGGGGTACGGGGTGAGGCAGAGAGCGAGAGAGAATGATATAGAGTAGAAAAAACAAATAAGGTACGAGCACGCACAAGTGTATAAACGGTGGTAATATATTCAGGACATACACCGAGCACATGACGCAGATAATGAGAGAGTGAGAAATGTGGGGAAGATGGGAAGATCATCATATCGGCAAGTCACCGGGACGGCGATGGACAGAAAGGGCTTGGACTGGAAAGGTTCTCGAAAATGTAGGAAAAGAAGATGCATTTTAATCTATTTCTAGGGACAATTGATACCGTGGACAGTGGACGCCCACGCTGCGGGATGGAGAGTAGTAGTTTTTTGTTATGGGAAATTCTTGCCAGATGTCTTGAGGAGCCATGTGCAACCGGTGATGTGTATTTCTTTTTGATTATCTGGCTTACTGATTGGTGGATGATATTTGGACACAAAGGGTACAAACAAACAGGTATTACAACGTTTCAGAGTATTAGATATATGACGGGGAACATAAAAAAGGGTTACATCATCCTTTCCGCATTACTTCTCCACGATCGAGTGCGAGAGGAGCAACGAAACTAGACTTAATTTAAGAAAAAGAAACTCTTTTCCCCTCAACTAGTACCGATGGGATTAAACGAGACACGGACGCCCGTTCGTTTGTGTAGATTTTATGAAACTTTACCCAAGAGCGACCATTGGAAAAAAAATCAACAAAGTAAGACTCAAATTTATCATGCATTTAACACTTTGTTGACGGGTGCTTTCTACCAAAAACATGCTGCTGTCGGCGCGGAACATGAGAACTAAGCGTGCATTGGTCGATTTACTCATTTATCCTCCGTTTATTAAGTTTCTTTTTCAATGTCGACTCGAACATTGCTAAGAAAAATAAAGCCAATAAAAATCGGTAAAGAACGAACGATCCAAACTAGTTGTGCTTCATGAATCATTCGCAAATATTCATTCATATGAATCTTTTGCCAGGAGTGATTCGATTCACGAATCTAATCTTTAATTCGATTCGTGAGATTTATGAATCTCTAACATGAAGATTCATATTCATTGATTCTTTTCAGAGATTCATTCAGATTCATAAATCTGAATCAGATTCACACAATACTAACCGAGAAAAAAGGAAATGTTCAATCATACAATAGAATGCGGACCCGTCAACAAAGTGTTAAGACAGCTGTAACAAAGACGCGTTCATTTAAAGGATATATTGGGTCTTCCCAAAGGGAAGAGATCTCGCTGGACGCCCTGAAGAAATTTAAAGGATGTTCTCGAACCACAATAGCAAACCAAGGGTAACCGCATTCCGCGGAGAGTAACTTTATCTCCAATTTGGAAACATCGATAAGAACTAGCAATGAGGAAATCCGTTCCCTGCTAAGGACTCGATCGGACCGATTCGGATCCGACATGGAAGCTGGGAGGTGACAAAAGATAGATCCACCAAGTCCCAAGGGATCCTCCCCAATGTATGACTCCAAACAGGACGGATCCAAATCTCAAGGAATCTGTATCCGGATTCTAGATATGGATCCCTTGGGATTTGTCTGAAGTCTGGATCCGGATCGATCCGACCAAGGATCAAATCCTACAATCCTATACAAAATCTATAAATAAAATCTATCCCGAAGCCTACTGAGAAGGGTAAAGTTTCATTAAATCATGAACTCTAATACACAGAAGATCCCTTGAAGAAAAATTGCTCCCATTCACACTCGATTCTTTGGCAAGTGGATCAGTGGAATACGCTGATTATCAATAATAATGTATATAGATGGAGAGATGGAGAGATAAAGCAATGATCTATTGTTGGTGGGAGGGGTTTGGTTGGGTTTTTTTTTATGGAAAGTTATTGAAACATACTGTAGATTTGGTGGATTGCGTTTTCATTGCTTATAGAGAATATAAAGAGAAAAATAAAAGAAAGAGGTCTTTACCGTTCGGGGCCAGTACAGTCGCCTACATTCACTTGGGCTTGATACTGCGCGCGTTTCGGGGGTTGATGTTCGCGCAAAGGATACACACACGCACGCACACACACACATATGGGCGTGGGCGCAGAAGATGGGTGTGTGTGATTTAATCAGTTCATTTGGCGTATCGTGTTGGTAGGTTTTTTTTCGTGTGACACGGTCACATACACACGGGAAACACGGGACACACGGGACACGACGGGGGAGGCGCACACGCGAGTATTTGGTTGTTTCGCAAGGATTCAATTTGAGTTTGTAGTGCCACAGGTTTGAAGAAGATTGGTCGTTCGATTGGAGGGCACCGGAGGTTTGGAGAGGATCAAGATCGCAACAAAGGCACATTCACACAAACGCACCCACCACGTACACGACGCCCAGTGGACACACGTGTGCCGAGCCACAAAATCAGAAACAGATAAATAAAGAGAGAAAGAGAAAGAGAGAGAAAGAGAGAATATAGAGAGAGATAAAGAGTAGAAGGTTATATTATTTTGCAGAAGATGAAGATGTTCCGAGTTGGGCAGGCACAGACGGTCGGGTCAGGCGGGCGGGCGGGCAGTTGGGTGTACCCGATCAGACGCGTGTACAGGGCGAGCGACAGTTCATCGGAAGTCAGGATATGACAGCGATTGACCCAGCGGCCAGTGTTTTATCGTCACGATCAGGACAGTAGTAGAAGTAAGTATAGTGGTAGTAGTAGTAATAATAATAATAATAGTAACAGCAGTCGTAGCAGTAGTATTGATGGTGTTGGTGATTATTGTGGTGGTGGTGGTGCAGAGTTTCCATTTGGACGAGGACGAGACGATCCCGATGAACCGTACAGGACACGGAGGACGATCGTATATTAGAAGTTCGCGTATAAGTTGATCGGTTGGATCAAATACCACGTGGTTTGGCACGTGCGATCCGAGTTGGACCCCATTTGAAGGTAAGCGATTGGGATGTTAGGCCAGAGATTGTTGTTGGGAGAGATGGTGGTTATCATAGCGCACAGGCATGGTTGTTGCGAATCCAGTTCGGAGTGTGGTGGGCCATCGGGTTCATAGTTCATAGGACGCCAAGAACCAAGCGTGCGAGATCGCGGACGGGCAGGTGGGCACAGGCAGGCAGGCAGGTGGGCGGGCGGGCAGTCAGTCAATCAGGCAGGCAGATTCAATTCGATTCGATCGAGAACGGTTGGGACCGGTTCGAGATTTCCAACGGGGGGTGGTGGTGGTGGTGGTGTGTGTATGCGTGTGCCATGTGAAGGAGCATCAGTTCCATCGATATATGCGGAACGCGCAGTTCGAGAGCACCAGGATGGAGTTTTGGGCACAGACACGACAGAGATCCCGAGACCCCCCAAGGGTGGTAGTGGTAGTGGTGGTGGTGGTGGCAGTTGGCGGTGGACGGCAGTCAGGTTGAGACCCGAGCGGGTTCGCAGTCACAGGACATTTCGGTAGAGATGATAGACCCGTGATATGGTGGTTGGTAGCGATATTAAGTGGGTCGCGTGGTGGCGGTGGTGACGATTAGAAATGATTCCGAATACCACCGAGAGAGAGAGAAAGAGAGAGAGAAAGAGAGGGAGAAATAGAGAGAGAGAGAAAGAGAAAGAGAGATAGCAGCGCAGTTTATCATCCGTCCATCCGACATTCCATCAGTGAAACGACGGGGGGACAGAAATTCGATTTTCGTCGCGCAATCAAACCAAACCGAGGCATCCAATTTGATGAGACATATGTCGTTTTATGTATTTGTGTGTGTGTGTGTGTGTTTGTTGTGTATGTATGTGTTTGTTTGGAAGGCGACAGGATACACCACACGCACCAGTCGCCGGGACATCAATGTTGGGAATGTTGTTAGACCATGGTTCACGAGGATCGCACCGTTGGTGGGCGATTTCGGGTTCCCGGGGAGGCGGTTGGAGCGCAATTAGGCGGCATTATTATAATTTTTGCAGTTACAGTAGCGGCATTGCAAAGGGCCAGTGTGGTGGTGGTGGTGGTGGTAGCAGTAGGATGATGAGGATGAGTAGTCAGTATATTTGATTATTTTTTGGTTGGTCGATTTTGGTATTCGGTTTGTGTTTGAGAATCGAATTTCGAAATTCGACACGGTTCAACGCGCGCACCCGAGCAACCGGACAGGTTAACACACCGGAATATAATGAGAGGGGAAGAAGAAGGGAAAAGAAAAAAAATCATATTTAGATAAAGATTCAGACTCAGAAACGGGATTAACCAGTCACTAGATAAACAGCAATAAATTAGGGAGGGGAGGGAAACTCAGAAAAGACAAACGGACACAAAGTGAACTCATAAGTTGTACACAAGTCGGTTGTCTGCAAAACAACAAAACATATTTTACGGAAAGGGACGACCGATTGTGGGGTAACCAAACTTTACTCGAGCGGATAGTTTAACGCCACTGCTGCGCAATTGGGTTGGTTCTGGAGTTCGAAGGGAACGGAATTCGATACAAAGATCATCCCGAGACGTACGTTTGATAGGAATGGCCAAAGTTTCTGGAATCAGGATGACGTGTTTTCGTAGACGGCAAAGAAATGTACTGTTAGTAAACTCGGTTTAGAAATCTAAAATAGTGGGACATTTGAAGTCATTAGGGTACGACTCTCTATATTAACAAAGGCGAGAGAAAATTCTTTACTGGCGCTCCTCTTGATAGCTATACGTACAAAGTTGAACCAATTATTTTCTTATATTAATCACCAACTATTCTTCCCATTCGTGAAAAAAAATCGGTTATCTTTACACAACACGGCAAAAAGTTGGTTCCGAGAGCTTGAATACGTTGCGTAACTATATCGGTTGTAAAGGCTTTTGGAGTAAGATTTGGTTAACTAATAATCGTGACGGGTGCTTTTGGGAAAGCGAGGAATAGATACGAGGAAAACAGAGTGGAACAAGTTAACGAAACTAATCAAACTAAGTTTAATGCGGTTTAGAGAAGGGAAAGGTAAGGGTTCGGGGGGTCATTAGTTGTAGCATTTATATATTCTAACCAAAAACGAGTCATGTTGTCAGTAACCATACCTCTGTGCGTAGCTTTTGGATGTTGTGGCCGCCCTTGCCGATGATCGCTCCGGCCATCTGAATCGGGAAACGCCATGACAGCAGGGAGGATGATTTCACCAATGTAAGCAATGCGGAAAAATGAAAGAAGAACGATATTATTATCAATGAGAAATCATTGTATTTCTACCATACACATTCAGACATGTTTCGAAGGACATCTTACCTTGCTAGGAATCAGTAATCGCACCTCCTGCTCCTCCGAGCGCATACGCTTCACCGACGACTTTGTGCTGGAATCGGACGAGTCTTCGGCTTGGGCATTATTTTTGCCACCCTCGTCGTTGGACCCGTCATGTTCAGCCGACCCGTGCTCCTCGTTTCCGCCATCGCTGGCATCTTCAATTTCACGCTTCATGTTAGTGCTGGCGGGTAGGAAGAGGGCAAAGAGAAGACGGTATGAAACCACTGATTACGTAAAATTGTCGTTGCAACATTGTGAAATTTAGAAGGATTTATTTAGCAAAGTAGGTGAAATAAGTGAACAATCGATCGATCGTCACCCAGTGATCGTTTGTTCGAGTGGGCCCCCATTAACGTAATTTAACATGGAAAATAGGACTGACAACTGCGGCGCCTAAGTTCAACAACGTGAAACTTTGTGTAGGTTTCATCGCGAGGGATTACATTAAGACTGGCACACCGACTAGTCGTTGGCATATAAGGAAACACGATCATCAGCAACAAATGCGCGCGATTTAACCATCCACAAAGTTGACAAATTTACAATCTCTCCATCGAGTACACCCTTCAAATGTCCCCAAACCCACAGGGAGTCTGTCTCTCAATCTACCGAACGCTAAATGAGAAGGCATGTCGTAGAAAAATTTAAATTAAAACTAGCTACGAACGTTCAGTGGACTCAATTCTGAAGGTCTCCCTGTTATACCTCATGACGCTGTCCGATCGGCTGGAAGCACAGATTAAGCCCCTTCAAAGTCTGCGGGGCTTTGCTCTGGAAATCACCGGAATGATTCGACACGATCGCCACACTCTTGAGAACTTATCCACCAACACCTCTTTGTGTTACTACCAACAGGTTCAACTTTATCTCTAAAACTGATCAACTTCACTGCCAGAATCACTTGGAGTCGCGGACCCCGGACCACTGTCGGTGCTGGCCAGGAGTCAAGCAGAAGGTACCACTAAGCTGCACCGGAAATGTATGACTGACCACGGCGTTGGTGGTCGACTCATATTTATTGATAAAAATTCCTACCCAATCCGCTGGGTAGTTCTCGAACCGTGATGTATGGTATGTCTTCCCTTTACACGAAGGGGAAGTTCATTCACCATTTACCACCGCAGCCATGAATCGAAGGGACATATTTACTAGCAATAGCACTGCTGCAGCAGACCATTGGTCATCATTGGTACACGTAGCTTTCTATCTATTTTCCTGCACCTGCCCCGCATTATGGAGGTCCTCTTATGTAGAGAACAAATGTCCGGGAGGAGAACGGCCAGCAGGATGTACCCCCGAAACGGGTAACGGCAGCAGGAGGTTTAATCGTTACACATGCCGCGGAACTGTTACCACATCGAAGGATGGCGCGCGAGGGCCGGAAGTGCGAGGAGTGACACTCACCAACCACCACCATTTCGAAACTGGTAATTTATTTTTCATTTTTCTACCATAGAGAGTCACCGTTGCTATCCCTGACAGACCCTGGGTATCCTTCCCTTTGTCTGTGGGAGGGGGGTGGTTGATGTTGTCCTATTCTTTTTCTACCGTACTACCCATACAAACGACATTATCGATAAATAGGACAACGTCCACAAACACATGCCGTTGGAGGAATTATATTCTAATTTTTTCTATTCTTGAAAAAAAAAGAACGGAGAATCTGGACCAAAGATTCACTCAACTGAAACGACCGATCATTTTAAGAAAATAAAAGCCACAAACATTAGAATCCAAAGTCCCATACCTTATTTCCACAGAGACTGATACAATTCTCACACCAAGTACACTACAAAAAGCAGAAATAAACGATTGGCACTTCCGCACTTTGCGATTCGAGCTGATCGCGAGCGATCTTCAACACACCACTTGACCCACTGAACGCAACTAAAACAGCGTCTTTGCTGATCTCCGCCACCACGAAATAAACATCACCTCTCAAACAAGATCGTAAAACAGCTGCCTACGCGAAAACGCGATGTACGCGATCGCGACCTGACGCCGTCGAACGGAACACACACACGAGACGATGGGAAAAGAATGGCGGGCAAAACAGAGAGGGAAAGGAAACGAACCAGATCCGGTGGGCCCGTTTACATTCCAACGGTACAGGTGTAGGCTGGCGCTGC
>KE525340.1:223557-237249 GCA_000441895.2 Anopheles sinensis | reverse complement strand
AGCTGTGCGCCGGGGGAGAACTTTTAATTTCAGATTCTCCTAAATAGTAGCAACCCGTCGATTTTTATTATTCACACGGAGCATTGCATAATGCTACTTGAAGGCGACAAGTTCAAGAGCTTAAACGAATGCAAGCAAAGAGAACGTACGAAGAGCAATCTTGCGAAATCACTAATCTTACTCAAAACAAATACATTCGCAGATAAGCTTGGTTCAGTGTTCAGCTCAAATAATATAAACAAAAACAAGTATCAGAAAAAACAAACGCAATGAACATTGCATAAATATTTTGTAAGAAAGAAGCATAAATATGTAAACATCATATTCACACGATGCCAAAAACATATTAAAAAAATTATTGACATGTGTAGTCTATTTCACAATCTTTGTTTGTATCGATATTATAAGCTTTAAAGCTAGTGTTGTAGATTTGTATAACGATCCTCAGCATATATATTTTGTCAATTTATTCTTTAATGAGGTTCATTGTTAGATCTGTTCAACAAATCAAAAGTTGCTGCATTTGGTTTGCGAGAAGAATTATTAAATGTAATGTAAATCTTCGATTAGTTTGGAAAAATAACTGGCATTATTATTTCACCTGGATTTGCAAACACCTAGACTTGTGAAGATGGTTGAAAACACGCTCAAATATATATAAATAAAAATGCAGCAATAGCAATACTCGTCGTTCAAATCGCTTAATTTGATAAGGATACGTTTTTCCATATAGTATGGGCAATTGTTATTTCAGACAGTACGAATTACATAATATTATAAAACATGCTATACATGCTATATGATTGAAAAAAAAATCGAATCCTTAAAACAAATGCAATGAGTGTTCAACTGGGACAAAAAAAACCATTCCACCAAGAACAAAGCTTCTGGGCTAGGTTTGCAAAATACATGCCTTAAAATATGCACGACCAGCTGCAAAGTTTCTTCATTTGCACCGGGTTGGCAAACGATCGTGAATAATGCATGCTGGAAGAGAGGGACCTAAATGCATCACGTATTTCCTTCCATCGCAGACAAACAGTGAGGCGTTTAAAAGAAGTTCTCGGATGCTATAACGGTCTATAGTGTTTCGCAAGGACAATCTGCGATGAAACAACTTATAGGGAATGAAGATTTTTGAATGCTTTCTTAGCTGTTTTTGCTTTATCATTGGCCAACCGGTGGTTCCTTAAAGGAGGGATCTAAACGTTATTATAAATTTCACAAATCGAGAACCCTCAAGAGAACCGTTTGGAAACTGGCCATCAAGGAGTAATGAAAAAAAACAAACCTCACAGCGACAAGTAATAGCCCTATATCGAACCGCAATCGTAAGCGGCAGGATTCGACCGGGTCGGGAATGTGTTTGTGAAATTGTGTAATAATCATTATTTAACATTTTCCGATTACCTGGACACACGGGCCTGCTGGCTTTTCCTGTATGGCACAATTAGCGTAATATCGACTCCCCCTACGAACGATTTGCATCGATAAAGTGAACCCACTGTGATGTCTATTCATTTTCTTCTTTTCCTTACGCTCCCACTGGTTCGAAACTCTATACATAGGAACATCAATCGGAAACAAATGATAGAATTCCCTACCCAACCCCCTTCTATAATAACTATGTCTACCCCGAGAGGTCCCCAGATACCGCAATCGACAACCCATTCCTACTGTTCAGAGCCTTACAGTCGGATACATAAAAAGAAAGTTTACGTTGTCCCTCACCCCTTTCCCCCCCTGGACCAATCGAGAATGGTTCATGTTCGGTGTCCACCGGGAGTGACCAGACACGAACGAAGAGGAGCCACCACCAGAATGCTGTCTATTATGTATGTAATACCGAAATTGATGGCCACAAACCGCCGCCAGTGTGTCCGGTCGAAGAGGCAGCAGCCTGAACTAAAAAGGCACAGCCAGCACCAGCAGCACACCCGCAAGGGTCCTAGCTATCTCTACCACGTCGTCCTGGCTAATGTTTGACATTTCTCCTCCGATTGTCAAAACAAATCGGTTGCCATGGTGGCGACAACAATCCTTCCGCTGCTGCTACTTCCGTCCGTCAAATTTCACACAGTACACGGCGATTAAAGTGTCCCACGGCGGCAGGGTTTGAGCAACAATGGACCTTCCGCTGCTGCTGCTGCTGTTGCTGGACACTCGCAAGCGCCCTGTCCATGTAGGGGGAATTTATCTCTGTGTGTTTCCGGCCGATGGATGGACATATTGGTATGCCGTCGCCGTGAAGCAAACGACATCCGCGGACATGCACGCTCTATGTATCTGTCATGTTGGACTAGGCCAATTACACGCTCATATAGTACACACGGGGTTTGGCCACAAACCACCTTCGGGGTTTTATGTACCGGGCTCTTCCACCGGGGTTGCAAGTGCCGGAGTACCTGTGTAGAGAATCGATCAACAGATTTCACACACCACCGGACTCTGGGCGATGCTAAGATATTAGGTAGCCTTTTGCACGACTTTTACGCAACGATCTGCAAACAATGATTTGCAATTCTTTTGTTTGTAAATCATTCTTAAATAGATTTTTATGCAATAGGTTGCATCCTACAAAACCATAAAACCATATTGTACAGGTTGTATCATTAGGTTAATGATCAATGTACCCAAAGGTAGTACCGAAACTACTCTATTTATGCACTATTCCTAGAAGGGGAATATTTCGTCCTATGGCATATTGCGTGGCTTAAGATGGGGTTACTATCATCCGTACCGTGAATATACAGGCAATGTTTAACCAAGAGTTTGCCTCCAAGAGTTTGGCAATGTTTAACCAAGAGTTGGAAAATTTAAAGAAAACATTTGTTTGCTAACGGTAAGTTTTAAATGTTATGATTAAGTGGAGCGGCTTGAAAAATACCATTTTCAGCCAGTCCTGGGACTTTTTGTTATCGCGGGTTTGCAGAGAGCTCCCGGGGATTCTCTGGTGCCATGCATGCTTTGAAAACATTTTTGGTCCGTATTTCCCCTAACGTACAAATAATTTTGTATAATAATTTGGAAAAAGCAGCCATCATCCATCCAAGTGTGCTGTGTACCGAAACTGTTATCAGACACTTTGGGGGAAAAAAACTTGCAGCCCTCGCAAGGGAACTATTTGAAGCATTCTATTTCTGCCGTAATCTAACGCCTTTCCTTCTATCAGCAGATGTTTACTTTCCCCGAGGAAAGGTTACACTCCGCGCCGGTAATTCCTTGTATGGGGGGAAGACGGGGGTTGGTGTTCTACTATCTCTTATCAGTATTACCCGTTCAACTCGGCGGTATGACGAGAAAAAAAGATTGAAAAGTTAACTAGTGCGATAGCGCCACGGAGAGAGTCCATGGTCCGCCCAAGCCTAACCCTAGTATAGTTTCGCGGTCGATTTTTTGCAGAAGCGTGAAAATAGTTAACAACAGAGTCATGAACGAATTCGACGAGTAGTTCCCTTCATAACAATTTTCGACTGTTTTTTTTCTGTTAACTCGCTGTAGAGAAAATCGATTTATACTTCCTCCGTCACCATTTATATTTGTTTCGCTTTCTCTCCGTCTCGCTCGTGCTACGGAAATTGACCGACTGGAGGGCCGGGTTGTGTGAGTCACTTGTTCGACACGCATCTTTGCACATTTCCTGTCGAGTTTTTTTTTCCCAACATTGGGTCATTTTTTGGTTTTTTTTGCACACTAGTTTTTGACTGCGCACAAAGCAAGTTCCATCAATTTCGATGAGTAAGACCATATAAACACACCACGCGGAAACAAAGAAACACGCCGTGCCGTCGAAGCCTTCCCGTTTTCGTAGACCGAAGACGACACCGTAAATATTTGATGATCATTTACATATCGCCTGGGTCCACGGGACATTGTGACTGCGGCGTGCGGCGAAATTTGACCCACTAACTATAAACGTGACAAAAACACCTTCCCAAATGACGGCCACGCTCGGTCCCGTTAGCTGCCGGCTTGCGTAGATCTTCCGTGGCCCCGCGAGCTGCCGCCGGGAGAAGAGCAAGCTCGTCAATTATTTTCGCCGCACCATTTTCGGCCGCAAAGAATTTCATTTTTCATCTGCGCATTCTTTCCTTGTCCCGGTTGAGCGAGATTCTTGCGGGAGCGTTATATAACCCCTTTCGGGTGCGTTGCCTAATTGAAAGAAGAAGAAAAACTGGTCCACCGAGCAGGCGGCGATGCCTTGGAGAAGCCAAGGCATGAGGTGCATTCTTCCGGCATCTGACAGGACCGTCGGTGTCGGGTGCGTTTTTGCTGTACGAATGGACGCCTCGATGTCCCGAGCAGTCGTCGCGCGTTCCGCCATTTTTCTTCTTTTCCCTTGCTTAGCAAAGTCCCCGTGACGGCGCTCTTTCGGGAGGAAGTGAACTTTCTCCAACCCCCCGGGAGAGCTTTGTCGGCCGGGTCAACGGGATTACTTCCATCGGGCACATTGCATAACGTGGATAAATTCGACCGGCCTCGGATAGTTTCGTTGGTGGCGCACATACCTCCCGCTACGCCGGAGAATCCATTTTACTCCAGTTCGAGAAACCGGTTCGCAGTGACCTTCAAGTGCACGTTTTCCTACGACGTGCGAAAGGATATTGCCTTTCGACAGCAATGTCACAGTTGGCCGCGGCGGCAGCGGCGGTGTGTTCTCCGCCGGATAACGCACTTTTTCCCCAAGACACCACTAGCGACTCAATTCTAATGATCAATTTTATTGCCCTTCCGGTTTCCACTTACCCGATAGATAGATGAAAAACTATTTATATTGCACCGTTCTTGTTTGTTGGTAGTATTAGCGAAAACACACTTTCCCGGAAAGCTTGGCGTGGCTTGCAAACACAATGAACTGCCTCGTTCAAGAAAATGGTATTCAATACAGCAAGGTACCATAGTCTACTGCTAGGCTATGTATCAGCACAAAATATGTCGTCACAAAATGCCTTTCGACTAAACGAGGTGGCATGACAGAGAAGGAGAACATCGTAGCTCTATTGTATGCGGTACGACTCAGCAATCGTAACAAGATGCTTAGAAAAATAACGCTTTCCATTTCAAAATTTCACTTTTGAGTGCGGAATTAGGCAGGATTTTTGTGGAATCTGAAACATTAAATTCATTTAACAAACACTAATAGGTGTTTTCTTTATCTGTTGGTCATATTGAAGGAAAATTAAACAAAAAATATGGATCGTTCGTCAGAATTGACAAATTCTGCTATATGTACCTTGGCCAAACAAATGAAAGGCAAATTAGATCTTATTCGAATTAGGCGACATTCGTTTAGCAGCTTTTCCGCTTTCCCAGTTATCCATTTCTGGATAAAATGATTTAGAATTCTTGCTTTATGAGGGTTTTAAATTATTTTATCAACAAGTTTTGCACGAATATAATTGGTTCACTCTCAACGGAATGTCGAATTTTAAACAAATAAACTGCTCATCGGCTTCGCGTAAATTTAATACCTTACGACCAAATTTGTCCTTCACTGTGCTGATTTTGCGTGCTGTTTATGTTTGCCTAATGTTTATATTTCGTTTTGTGTTGCGAGAGTGGGGTTGTTGTTTTTAATGTGTAGCTTTAAATTAGTGTTTTAAAAATCAAACCGATCCCGTCCATTCAACAACACTGCAATGAACGAAGAAAATCAATTATGGACCGACGATCAATCGAATGCATCGTCCGATTGCAGCGACACCAGCAGCGATTCACGATCCCACGAATGGACGCCACACATAACAAACAACTCATTGTTTTTCGTGAAATTTGATCTTGTTTGCCACTCGAAAACGGCCGTGTTCGATGACGATTTGTTTTTCCGCAATGAGTATCGCCGATTGTCGATACGGAAGAAGGAAAGCATTCTGTCTCGGTTCGGGCAGAAGGACAAGGGCAAGCATAAGCTGTTTCGGGTCAGCATCATCGATACGTCGAAGAAGGAGCACATCAACGGAGTGCAGAAGGACGTTATCATCAGTATCGCGGCGAAAAAGAACGTACCCCTGAAGGAGGTGCTTCCCCTGACGGAAACGATCCTCGGCCTAACGACGAGCCTTTTTCCGGACGGCCGTAAGCTGATGGTGGACAAGATTAAGGAGTACTCGGTGTTTGCAAAGAGTAAGCTGGTCAAATCGAAAGACTGGATTAAATCCATCGACACCGAGCAGGTCACGGTGGATAATTTCGAGTCTCTGCTCGAGGGCTCGACGAAGATTCCGACGATCATCAAAATATCGTTCTTCGAGATGATCGAGCCGGACATAAGCAACGCGATCGAGATAAAGATTACCAATTTTATGGATCTGATACAGAGCCAAGAAACGCTGTTCGATAAGGAAGACATACAGTCGATGAGCAACAACGATCTGATCTTTAGCATGATCTACATCTCGAAGGAGTACACGCAGAACGATGAGCTGGACGTGAAATTTTGCTACCCTACGCGGGAGAACAACTATCTCTTCAATTCGCGTGGCAGTTTCGTGACGCTCCATTCGATTTTCGCCCAATCGTTCAGCCAGCAATCGGTGATGACCAATTTGAAGATAAAAAACGTGCTGTACTACACGACGTACAACGTGCTCGAGGATGGCATTTTGTTGCTCGGCTTTAGCTCGAAGTATTCGTCCGTTTTTGCGGTGAAACAGAAGAGCGAGCAGATTTGCCGTTTTCTGAACGCCCTCTACAAGAGTGGGTCGATCGTGTTCAACCGACCGATCGAGCAGCAGACGGAGCTGATGCAGCTCTGTGAAATGATCCGCCACTCGATCAAGGCAAACCGGAACTGTGACAAATTCGAGAAAACATTTCCACAGGCACACTTTGTGCCGCTTCCGAAGGAGATACAGCTGCGCATCGATGACGCGCTCGGGGAGCTGGAAGCGATGGATTATCGCAACTGGAACGATGATTTTGTCGATCTGTTCTGCCTACTGACCGTGATCGGGTGTGCACTGTACTACAAGCAGCATCTGGTGTGTACGCACCTGAGCGGCGAATATATGATGGACGTGGAAACGATCCTGAAGAATTTGGGCGTGTTTGAGATCCTCACCACAACGGATGTGAAGAATATGGCCATCTGGAGGAAGTTCTATCCGAAGCAGTACTGCGACGATGGGTTCGATGAGAAAAACGATGCCTACTTGATGTTGGTTTCGATCGGGAATCTGCTGATGGTGGTGATCTTGGAGGTGCCGATCGATACCACACACAATAAATCATTTTCGCGGTACATCGACGAGATACAGGACATGCTGAGTTATTTTAAATCGACTGGTATTGAAAATCTTATTCGTATCTGGATAGATTCGAATCGTCGTCCACAGTGCATCCCGACCAGTGTTTCGAAGCAACCGGAACAGGCGAGTGGTGAGGATCGGTCGCAGGGGCGCAATCATGATGAAGAATCGAACGCATCTAGCTCGATCAAGAACCAGATCATCCGGGAAGAACCGAACGCGGAGCACGATGATGACGATGATTCCGATTGGGGTCAGAGTGTAGACAGTAGCCAGCGAAGTAGCAGCTTCGATATTACGGATTTGTCCGAGAACCGCTGCAAGGAGTTCTCCGAGCTTGTACCTACGCAACTAACAAGCGGCCTAGACAATCTTCTCTTCTACTACGTACAGCTGGAGGTTGGTGATGGGTACTTCCTCGCACCGACGTTCAACGGATCGAACGTGAAGAACGACATCGTGATGAATCTGTTCCGCAAAACGTGCACCCTGATACACGCGACGTTTGAGAATACGAAGAAGTTCCGCGCACTGCTGGCGAACGAATCGAGCAAGCTGAACACGCAACGATCGCTGGTGGCGATCAAAGAGCAGGGGATGCTGCTGTCCGTTCCGAAGGATCAAAGCTCGGGAGAGCGTGTTGAGTTTTGGGTCATCGGTAGACTGTTCCACAGCCCGGAGAAGGAGCTGTACGTCTGCCACCGGGCTGACGCTCCGCAGAATATGGTGGAATTGGCCTTCCGCATCTGTTTGACCTGCGCTGGATAGTGCGCGTGATCGTGTGTCTTCCACTTATGAAACGAATCCGAGCCTTAGAGAATAGCTATCGAATATGGACTGATTTTTGCATTTATACACACTTTAAAGTATTATACATTTGTAAGGGCATAAAATGACCGCGTTTATATTTTCTTCCATTTTATACAATAAATATTTTCGATAAACGGTAATGTTGATTGTGTGTGATTAGTCGATTTAGGAAAAGATGACGCATCGCGTGTCCGATTCGATTGAACTGTAGGAGAAAAAATATCCGTTTATTTAAAGAGCTAATCAACAGATGTAAAAGGCACTCCTCGTTTTACAGATGTTTGACACCGCTCGACAGTGAATCAGTTGAACGTTCCCTTTCCGCATTGAATACCGTTTTTATAAAGTAACATAATATCCAACCGGTCACAGCTTCACACTGTGGCTCTTATTAATATGATGAACGCTGGGGTTCCCGCTAAAACTATCGTGATGATACTTCTCTATGTGCTCCGCCACATAAACTACATAAATAAGTGGAATTGCAAAGCATAGCGCCAGGATGAAGACGAGCAGACAAATCCAGGAAATATCACAATCACTTCCATTGCATGAAAAATCATTAGCCGGCAACCGGAGTGCTCGCGGTTGCGGTAAGCTATCGTCGTACTCGCCGCTGATCAGCAGTGGCTCGCTGGACAAGTGATCGTCGTTGTCGCCGTCCTCCAGCTCGTCGAGCGCTATCTCGTCCGATCGAGCCCGAGTGGGATCCCTGTGTTTTCCGGAAGACTTTCGTGGGAACTGCGTTACAGCGCCGCTGCTAGGTTGAATCGATGCATTGCTGACGGCGGCCAGGATGAGCTTTTCGTCCAGTGTGGCTTTTGTGTCCCCGGGGACAATACCGCCGCCGGCCGTTGGGTTGGGGGTTGTGATGTTTTTCGGGCTACTGTTACCGCTGGTATGTACCCGGGGTAGCGTTTCCAGAAGGACTGAGTGTGGCGTCAGCGGGACACGAATCACATTCCGGGCGTAGATTTCGTTGTCTTTGTCGATTTTGTTGAGCTTCTTTAGTTGTGGTATCTGTTGTGGGGACAATATGATTTCACCTTATCATACCTCCGATCGTCTTTACGATAACGATACCACTCAGGTCACTTTCTTACCGAACAATTAAATCGCAATGCAATGGCTTGCAACGTGTCCCCCGGTAGAATCTGCGCCTCCAGGAACCGTTCGATCGGTGCCGTTCTCTGCTGCGCCAGTGGAACATCATACCCATCGACCGAGTACGGATCCTCCACGTAAACATGACTACTACTGCCCGCTCCAGCTTTGACCCTGAAAATTCATTAAGCCTTTGTGAACTACTTCCTGAGGCGTTTCAAGGGAGATTTTCACTACGTCATCTTTAACCTACCGTTGGCGCTTCATTTTAGGTTGTTGTTTGTGGCAAGATGTTTAAGCAGGAGGCTCATTTTTCGATCTTATACTCCGCTAACGTTCCTTCGCGGACGTGTTACAAGACGATCAAACAAACAAACTTTCCAAAAGGGATTTCTTTTCTCCCTTTTTGTCACTGAATATCAACAATTCGTCGTCAGCGGACATCTGTCAACCAGGCAGGTTAGCTCACAAAATGTATGAACTAAAACACGTTACCATCGATTTTTCATAATTTTCCCAGAATCATTGATGAAATAAAACCAAGCATAAATTAGCTTACATTTCTACTTATGTTTCTATTTAATAAAATAACTAGAAATGAGTAAAACTCAAGCAAGTATTCGTTTGAATAATTCTGTACGTAAGCTTTTGTTAACACTGCAATGTTACAGTATAAACGGTGTTGCATGTTTCCAAAGCGATCTGTTTGACAGCCGTTACAAATGTTGATCAGTTTCGAAAAGTTTTGCTAACGAGATGGCCGAACCAAACAAGACGAGTTCTAGACAAAAATTTGTCGATGCCTACATTGCGCTGGTTAACAAGATCAGGTAATTGAACAGCCACCATACACACTCGTGGACACGCGGTAATGTTTGTCGATTCTTTGCCAGCGTTGAGCGGTTCAACGAGTTCAAGCCATTCTTTGCGAACGAAAAGGACCTGGAATCCGCAGTGCAAACCTTCCGCGATGGATTGCAGGAGGCGCTGGTGGCGCAAGTAAACAAACTTTGGAACGAAACGGACATCGATACGAACGTGGAAATGTTGGAGATGTTAAAAAGTAAGGCGGCTGGCAATACGAAGAAAATGTGGAGACCGACGGGCAAAACGGTTAGCGAGCAAGTGCGTCCGCTGGTGGTGAACAAGCTCAACATGTCCTTGAAGTTTTACCACCATCAACTGGCCTTCCAAAAGGAACGCACTGAGGTAATTTTGAGGTTGTGTGGAACAGAAGAAATGTTTTTAATGTTAATTCATCCCTTTTTTTACTGGCAGGAATTGCTCTATAAGCTCGAAACGATGCGTGCAAAGTACAGGGCTATGCAGGAACGGCGGGCTAATTTGCTGCAACAGATTGCAAACGAACAGGACACTTTCACTTCCGTCCGCGCACATCAAAGGCAGCTGGATAACTTGGTGAACGGAGACTTGCAGATTTAAAGATCGTCTCGAGATACGCTTTGATTAAACAGTGAGTCGATTGTTGATCAGGTAGGGTAAATTTGTAACAATTTTATTATTATTATTATTATGTAAAAAACACAATTAAACTAAAAAGTACAAATAATGTTACGGTAAACATACAACATTTCGTTTAACGTTGGTTCGCTTTGTTCGGGTGTGTTTAGCTTTTGGACGGGTTGGTTAGGAGCGGGGCCGGGGAGGGAGAGACGGTTGTGAATTTAATATTTACAGCTCAAAATAGTTTAGCGTTATGGTAAATCGGTGCTTCTGGCGGTGTGCCCTGGCTTAAGATTAGCGCGGTCGCTCGTCGGCATCGATTGGGCTTAGTTTCGTTTCGATGAGTTGATCAGATATTTGCAGCAGTGCGTCAGTAGATGCTTCTCGTGCGATGAATTATTGTTGTGCGATACCGATCCCACCTCCCGGGTGTAGATGTCCAACCCGTACTGTCCTTCCTCGGGGAAACTACAAACAAAAAAAAAAAAAAAAAAAATAGGTGGCACATTAATTGGTACACATGGAAGCGTTTCGATCGGTACTAATTGAGACAAACCTTATGTTAAACGTGATCATATCATCGATGATCGACTGCTGTACGTATTTCGAGAGTTTCTTCTCCTCGATGCCGTTCTTGTGCAGGGTGGCCATAAAGTCCGTCAGCGGTCTGGACATGCGGAATTGCAGCTCGATCGCGCGTCCGGCGAATATGAGTGGTTCCTTGAAGTAATAGATAGATTTCGTAAAATTATTAAAGCCTATACTGGGAGTAGATGATAAGGAATAACATACAGGATGAGTAATTGGTATGAGCCCGAACAGTCTGGTCGCTTTTGTAGGTCCCCATTCGCCGCTGGCACAGTCGGGCAAGGGCACCATGACGGTCTGCAACTCTTCGCAGCAGATCTGATGGGAAAAAAAGTTTTCCAAAATAAATAAGTTAGCCTCGGGTATGATTTCAAACCCTTTAGGAGAGGAGCCTTACTTTAAATTTGCACACACTCTTGAACTTCATCGGCTCTCCGGTAAGGTACTCCTGCGGGGTGACGGCATTGGCGAAGATATCGAGCAGGAACGCCCCGGAGCAGGGCGCATGCACCCGGAACGCCACGACGTTGGAAATGACGGACTGCATGACGAATCGCTTGAGGGACACGCCATCGAACGAATCCTCGTCGCTGTCGTAGAACTTGAGGTTGTAGTGGAAGATGAGGCAGCCTTGCATGTTCGAGGGCATTGCTATCCGGACGGTGGCCGCACCTTTATTCAGGAAAAGGGCATTGTGAGATTCGTTATGAGAGGGATTATCGCTAATTCAACATACCGGTGTCATCCGTGTACACGACGGCGCCGTATCCATCGTCGGCAAAGTGTAATCCGTAGCGGAAGAACAGCGATCGTACGAACGGCAGATTTTCGAACTCCGTCAGCGTGATCGGTCGCTTCAGCAGCTGCCACTCCTCTTGCAGGGGGAAAAACTCGTAGATGAACTCGCGCGGATCGGTGAGGAAGTAGTGATCGTCGTACTCGTACCGCAAGCTATCGTTTTTACCCTTGCCCGTCTTCGGGGCCTCCTTGGCGTTCACCAGGTGGCGGGCACCCCAGTTGCACTGCACGAAGCGCCACGCACCGGCCACGTAGACCGCGTTCCACGAGTTTCGGAATCTGGAATTTTTCGGATGGCTGCAGAAGACCGATCGCAGGAAAAGTCAAATGAAAACGAAGAGTGTCATAGGAACTCCGTTTGTCGCTTGCGCCCAACCCTCCCTAAATGAACGGTCGCACCTACCTTGAGTCCTGGAATTTCACCCCCGGTTGGTAGCCCGCACTCTTGGAGTAGCCCTTGATCACCACACAGTGCAATCCGGCGTAGCTGCAGAGCCGCTTGAACAGCACGTGGTAGCTCTCCGTGCCGTACTTGATGCCCCGCAGCAGCCCCATCGGTGTGTCGCCCCGCAGATTGTCGTCGAACGTCATCGTGTTGAGGTTCTTCACCGTGATCCACCGGAAGATGGTGCGCGCCTTCTCGATGTCGGACGTGCAGCGGCCCACCAGCTGTCGCACCAGGTCGGTGAACGTTTTCTGGTCCTCTTGCGCCACCGTAATCGCAATCTGGTCCACATCGGTAAACTCGACCGGATCGTTGTACACCTGGAATTTGCTCAGGGCAGGTGGGGCCGGTTTCGGGGCCACCAGTGGGTACTCCATCGCCACCACCGTCTCGTTGATGTCATCGTCCAGGAATATGCTTTCGCTCTGCATATACTCGCTGCGCCGGACGCTTATCAACTCCAGCATCTCGCTGGACTGCCGATCGACTAGGGCGGCCGTTTCGGAACGCTCGTGCTCGAGCAGCTTCCGGGTGAGGCTCTCCTTCTTCTTCGTCTTCCGGATGGTCATGTTCTTCTCCAGGTCCTCCTTCTGCTGTTCGTGCTTGAGCGTGAGCATACTCTGATCCTCGCGCGATCGTCTGCTGGTAGTAAGCTCCTTTTCAAACTTGTGCGCTAATCGTTGCAGTTCCCGCTCCCATTCGTCCTGTTGTTCGAGGGGTTTCGGAGGAAATTGTTAACGGTTAGAACGATAACTATGATCCCAACCCAAGGACCCTTGCCATACCTGGAATTCATTCTGCATCCGTCGATCTTCTTCCTCTCTTTTGCGGGCGAACTTTCTGTACAGATCGTCCTCCTCTTTTCGGTGTTTCATTTCCAGCTTGGCTTGTTCATCGCGTGCCTTAAAAATGTGCAAACATTAATCGGTTGATCATAAATTAGTCGATCGTGTTTTTTGTATTGAAAAATGTTTCTATTGGAAGGTGTTTTTTACGTGTGTAGGTAGGATTCTTTCGACACAATTTAACAAATTGTCATAAATAAGTCTATAGAATTTCATTCGCTTGGTTCAGTTTTGACCACTAACTAGGTAAAACGGCCCGGTTACACGGGCCCATGTTGTTGTAAGATTAAGAAGCAAAACAAAAAGGCTGTTTACTAAAAGCCTCAACCTGGTTAGAAGATTCAAGCTGCAACAAACTGTGTGTGGTTAATCCTAATCCCGGTTATTGTGA
>KE525340.1:91821-220981 GCA_000441895.2 Anopheles sinensis | reverse complement strand
CCGGTCAGCAATATGTCCGGTGTCACAATAGAAGCGGAAAGTATTTGGTGCTGCGCAAGTCCCTAAACCACGGAATCGTTCAATCTCTTGTGTTTCTAAGAAAACAAATGGCCACACGCGTTTCTTTACGCTTCAATGGACATTTTTCTGGTTACGGAGTTTAGTTTTTCATTTACAGTACTTACTGCAATGGCAATCTGTACCATTTGAGTAGTCTCTTGTAATTGTCAGTTTCCGTTACGATAAACAACTAATCTTTCTCAGACATTTTCTAATTATTTGAGCCTACAAATGCCTACACCAGCCATTTTGTTTCTCGGTTGATGCTGCTGTGATGATCGGTACAGAAAAAGAGCCCAACTTAAAAATGGCATTGATTTTTTGCTATCTCGATAGATTTTGCAATAATAATCTTTATTAAGAACGGACATCAGAGTGCAAACATCATCATGTTGAAAGTTTTAATATTGACTTGCTATAAATAGATCTCTTGAGCAGATGGTACTTTACATCACCATTCAACTTCAGCAATCACATGACTTTCATTTATTTAGTGCCATTGTGAGCCTATCTTGGCCAATCCTTCTACCATTATGTAAGCTTCCATAGCGAACTCATGATATTGTCAACCTCCACCAACTTCATTCCATTGCTCATCATTGTGAATGTATTTTTATTGTAAATTTGTTCTGCGTTGGTTATTTTCACCACTCAGCAACACCACCTTTCCCGAGATTAAATGGAATTTTTGAAAAAATTAGTCCTTTGGCATCTATGGTACTCTTATGAAGAAAACTCTGGGAACTTCTCACAACAATTGATTTGGCTTGGAATGTTAGCGACCCAACAGGATGCATATAGGAGCGGGGAAACGATTTGAAGAAAGGAAAAAATCATTCCAGTGCGTGGATGGGTGTTTTTTATTTGCCAATTCAATTATTTTAAAGAGTAAAGCAAAAGACTTGCGCTATTTTGTTGCCAAAATAATATGGTAAAAAAAGATGTTTCGATGAATTTCGTTGAACGGTTGTGAAAAAAGTAACCAATTGTTCGATTGTACCAATGCTTTAGTGGTTATTGAATGCAGGAGAACGTTATCCTACAGCACCATGTGAAGTGCTGAAAAGTATTTTACCGTGCGCCGAAATACGTTCTCAGCGCTATCTTGAAAAGCACGAAATTATTTCATTCACTTTGATAACTTTGAATGAATTGAATGAAAGAAACTATATAGCACGTTTACGCTTTGCTTTGTTTCTTTTTGTCAAAGTAACCATTGATTACCAAAAACTCGAGCAAAGTTTCACAAATCGAACAACCAATCAGAGCGCAGGAAAAAAACCCCTTCCATCCTGCATCCTTAGCGCGATTAGTAGCAACCCAAAATGCGTGGGAAATCGTGTTGGATTGTGTTGGATCGGGTTGGATCGGGTTGGATCGTTTGGATTTGCGTCCAAACAGTGCATCTCGCTTTCGCGCTCGCTTCGCTCGCTTCGTTACTGTTGCTATCGAAGGTCATGGTTTTTGTCTGAGCGCAATTTGTTAAGCGATTAACAGATCTCCCTATTACAACCAATTCAATTCCCTTAGAAATAATGCTAGAACGATAAACCGAGCTTATGTTGCTGAATAATAATCATAATTAATATTCAAAATCACCATAACGGACCGCAACACGTGCCTCGTGATCGCCCTGTGGTGATGTTATTTTATGTTTCTTTTTGCTTCCCGCCATTCCACGGTAATTGGGCAAGATTTGATCGCAGCCTCGATCGCCTCTTCCCCGGAAGGAAAGCCAGCTGTAATAGACAGTTATGTCGCAGAAAGCGGCCCTTAGAGTATGCCTTTAACGCTCTGGTAAGCAATTTGTCATCGATGTGCAAAGCGAAATTATGTGTAAAAGGGGAGGGAAACAACTTTGCCGCGCATCGCCAAGAGTGTGATCGATGGACGGGGAGTTACTTTCCATCGGAATGCGAAAATCATCCTCCATCGCTGTGCGCTGTAAAGCTCGCTAGAATCAATCATATCACGTGGCAGATGATCTCCCGGTACTCGGAAAACGTGTTTTGTGTGTGGTTGTTTCTGCTGTGAACAACTTTTCTCGGTGGAAACAGACAACCTACCAGGTAGTAATCGATGGGCTTTTCGCGCGGCTTATCGTAGGCCTTCTGGATCTCGGTCTGCTTGAGTGCGTGCGCTATGTGCAGGGCGCTGGCATCGAACCGGCCGTACTTGTAGTCGGGATCGCTCTGGGGCGGCGTGTTTCCTTCCCGGCTTCCCCCATTGTTGTACCCGTTCGGTGTTCCGAGCCGCGGTTGCCCTGGGGAGGAGGAGAAAGAAAATGGAAAGGGAAAAGGAGCTGGTGTTGTGAAAGCTGGGCTAGAAAGAATTCGAGTAGTAAAAGTGGTTGCGCCATGCTTTAGATGAAACCGATCCATCTGGTACCGGCCATTCCAATTCCGGATGAGAGATGAGTTGAAAATTTTAATGCAGGTGAATGTCCGGAAAATGGTCTGTACGATCCAATCGAGCTATCCTAGCGGATCGTCGTTTTTTTTTGTGTCTTATGTTCGAGATGTTTCCAAACTAGAAAGTAGATTTACCAACACGGATAATCCTTCCGATGTGATCGTTCCGGTATGGAGGGAAAAGGAACGTTAAACATAACCAAATGTACAAAACATCGCACTTCAGTTCCGGCTTATTGGATGCGCACAGTTTGCAGTGCCACAGGGAAACGAAAAAAAAACGAAAGGAGCGGAATATTAACCGCGTAAAAATGCACATTAACCTCACGTGAGCACAACAAAACACGCAGGAGGAGAAAAAAAGGGGCGAGAAAAGAAAAACTACCCAACGAAATGATACACGGGTTAGGTAAAGTGGAAGGAAGCTTTCGTTTTTAGCCAATTTTCCAGCTCAGCGGATTATACAACGCCATTTTCCGGCATTGATCGATTCGTTTAGCTACACTAGCTCCTAGGGGTAAATGTGACTTTGATTGTCCCTACCGTCGACACTGTCGTTCCGATGGCCCCGGATCTGCTCGTTGACGTAGTTTGTGCTCTTCGGTACGTTCAGCGCCTGCCGGATGCCGACGGAGGTCTGATCGAAGTGGCCGGGGCCACTCTTCGGGACGTGCGAGCAGCAGTAGACCTGTGGAAGAAAACACAATAATATTTTAATTAAAGCAACCGTAGAGAAATTGCATTTTTCAGAACACTCCATGATGGGTCATTTGCTCTATCTCTTCATAAGTTTATTTTATTACCCCAATTCAAAACTGGTTGTTGATGCAAAACCCTAATCAAGTTGCAACGTAAGGCATAATAAATTAATTTTCATACCCATTTTGTCCCTTCATTGATTTTTTACCAGGCCCTTTAAAGCAGGGGAACAGCATCAAAGCCGGCTAACTTAACCAGCGTGGTACGTAACATCTTTCCCGGCTTACTACGACGACGTTTATGACCCACTCGGAGGTTCGTTAGTTAACGGGCACAAGTTTCCATAAGAGGTGAATGTTTACTACTACCGGTGCAGCATGCAGCGAAGTCATTGCACCCGAGCGTTTTGAGTTTACCATGCACTTGGAAGCTTGCTGGTGTGGAGGAAGTTTTCCATCACACGATCAATTATAAGGACCTAATTAGTGCACAGAATATATGTATGATGGCATATTGGTATCGTTTATGTAATATCCCGTTGCGAAGGGCCTACTGCGATGCAAGGAACAGGTGATGTAATGCGAGTGAACTGTTGACTCCGTGTTAAAAAGGAGGACCCCGTTGATGAAGCAATAGAGCATATTTTATTCGCACTTGCCTTTCTTTGTGTGAAATCACTAAATGAAACGGTACACTGGGTGTTCTTTGCTTAACATTTATTTATTCTTTAGTTGCGATAAAAGAAATAAGTCAATTTTGTCTTGCGTTACTGTAACTAACAACTCGTGCGAAATGAAAATATCTATATTTTCCAGCCACCGCTAGTACTTTGTCCTTTGATGTTTAGTGTTTTATATATTTATTTATTATTGAAGAATCGTTTCGCTGTTCTGCGCTTAGTTCTTCGTGGGTTCCCGGTAGCGCGCCATGTAGCTCATCGGAATGAGTGTGGACTGTCCGTTCATCGTAACGACCGCCTCGTTGTTGCCGGATTGGCTGATGAACTCGCCCACCGTTTCCCGGTCCTCGCCCACGATGACCTTAAACTTTTCGCCCGGTTCGGGCTGCACCGGAAGCAGGCTGGAGAGTGGCACCGTGACGCAGTGGTCCTCCTCGGGCAGGAACACCACGCAGTCGCCGTTGTTCACCGTACGAATGATGCCCGTCTGGCCGGTCAGATCGGAATCGCCGTGGCTCTTGATCGTCACCTCGATGTCGGTCGTAAACCAGTCGCCCAGCTGCGGATCAAGCCCGGCACCGGGCGTCTGCGGGTTGTACGGTGAGGCCGGGGCACCCGGTGTGGCCGGCGAGTAAGCGCTCGGCGACGGTGTGCCGATGTAGCCACCGACCTGGTACGGCGAGGGGCTCGGATTCGGGCTCGCCTGGTACGGGCTGTAGTTGTCCGCGTTGAACATGTTGCCGGGCGTGTGCGGGGCGTACGGTGTGTTGATCTGGTAGCCGGGTGTGCTGGGATTGTAGCCCGGGGACGGAGACGGTTCCTCCATGAAGTCGAAGTCGTTCGAGCGGGCCGGTGTGTTCGAAACGGTCGGATCCCACGCTCCATGGCGTGGTGTCATCGAGCCATCGTGCGACGGCGTCATCGAACCGTACGGAGTGCGACTGCCCGGATCGTACTGGGGCGTTTGCGAACCGTGCAGTGGCGTCTTCGAGCCGGAATAGACCGGCGTCTGGGCACCGTAGCTGCTCGCTGGCGTACGGCTCGGGGTGCGCATGTACGAGGAAATGCTTCCAGCGGGAGTTGCTCCACCGTCGACGATCGCAATATGGTTACGGTCGACCGAAATGGTCTGACAGGACGAATGTAGCTCCACGCGGGCCGTCGTCTCCGTGGCGTCCTTAACAATACCCACCGCCCCTTTGTACGGTCCTCCGGTGATGCGGATCGTCCGTCCGAGAATTTCTCGGTCTCGCGAAACGCGAGCCCCACCACGGCCTCCACCGCGACCGCCACGATGTGGTCCACCACCGCCCCCAGCACCACCACCACGACCTCCGGACGGATGCATTGGCGAGTGGATGCGCGGTGACATAATGCCCCCGAAGGGCGACATCATCGGGTTACTGTTTTGCATCGGATTCTTGTTTCCACCGGCCAGCTGCACATGGCGTGTCTTGACCACGAAGATTCCTCCGTTCTCGGTGTACATTCGCGAGTGCAGGAACGCGAGGTTCCGATAGAGATGCTTGATTTCTCCATCGCGTCCCGTGTGTGGGCCTTCCATCACCTTCACGATGTCCTTGCGACGAATCTGGTTCTGCTCCCCGTCGAGCGCGATCGTGTTGCGGTTTTCACGGCGTTTCTGCAACGCCGTCGGTTTGCACTCGATCACCTTACCGTGCATTCCCAGGACGTGGAAGTTTTCGCGCTCCAGGCGCACGATCACGCCGACCGTTTGCGCGTCCAGCTGGACCAGATCGCCCCACTGGTAGATACCGAGCGAATCCACCCCGGTCGCCATATCCGTGCAGAGTTGTAGATCCCGTGGCAACACTTCCAGCTCGTGCATGGTCAAATCGGACACCAGGACAACGCGCGATGGTTCCACGCGCACGATCAAACCCGTCTCGCCCTCGTACCGACCGGCGAGCACCTTCACGTGATCGCCCGTCTTGAAGTACTTGCGCAGTTCGCACGCCTTAAAGATGAGCGGATCGCGCAGTTCCTCGTGCTTCGGCATCACCGTGATGAGCGAACCGTCGATCGCGATGATCTTGGCCTGCAGGTTCATCAGATCGCCCACGCAAACCTCCACGTTGTCACCCATCGAGAACGAGTGCGCCGTGACGGGGTCCTCCTTGGACGACACGGCCAGCTCGATGTTGATCTCCTCCGGCTGCTCCTCGAACCGCTCCAGTTCGGCGAGCGTCGGCTTGACACCCTCCGCCAGCACGGCCGACATGGTGAACGCTTTGTAGAGGAAACCCTTGCGCGAGTACCGGTTGCCTTCGAAGATTAGGAAATCACCATCGGACGTGACTTCACCGCCGATCGCACGGATCGCTTCCGGATCGAACGATTTAGCGACCGGGCGGCGCTTCTTGCGCTTTGCCTCACTGCTCTCGGACTGCGTCGTACGGAGGGCACCACGGAGCCGGGTATAATCGATACGGGGAAGCAGCTTCAGATGGACCTGATTCTGGGCCAGATCCACATAATCCACCTGCGCGATGTCGTCCTTGTAGATGCCTCGCTTCAGCCGTACCCATTGCTTTGGCTTCAAGCCGGTCTGCTCCTTGACCACCTTTAGGATGTCCGTCATCTCCTTGATCGGAACCATCTCCTGCTTCCAGATGCCGACGCGCAGATTGCCCACATTGTTGATGGCCGCCTTGACGTGCGCTTGCTTGTACGCCTCGATGTAGATGTACCCCTTGACGCTTTCCGGTGCCACCACGGACTTGATCTGCATCGGTTGATCCGTGTTCTGATAGGTGAGGAATTTGCGCATCAACAGCAACGCCGTCGCTTTCTCCTCCCCAATGCGACACTTCACCATCCACAGGTTCGGGTCTTTGATGCCGGGCAGCAGCGTCTGCTGCGTGATCTCATCGGACATCTCTTCACCCCCGTCGCCGAACTGCCGCCGAGCCACCGACGCGTCCGCATACTTGCGCTTCAGATACTCCGCTAGCTCGTCCTCCTTGTGCGAATCCCACAGATTCGTGCCGCGTCGCCGATTCTCGATCTCGCGCGCCGTCTGCCCGACCTCCTCGATCTCGTTCCCCACGATGCCCATCTCCTGCGCACCATCCTCCCACTCCTCGTCTTCGTCGACCTCATCGTCTACCTCGGCCTCGTCGATAATGAATCCACCGAAACGTTCCTGCTTCTTCTTCTTCTTGCGACCCCCACGCCGATTGTCGTCGTCATCTTCCTCCTCCTCGTCGTACTCCTCCGAGTCGAGATCCTCTCCCTCCGGTTCCTGCTCGTCCTCGACCTCTTCCTCCTCGTCGTCGTCATCGTCGTCGTCGGCCAGGCGGCGGCGATCTTTGCGTTGCTTTTTCCTTGGCCGCTCATTTTCCGACTGCGACGACTGCGATGGCGACCGGGAACGCGCTGGTGAACGGGAAACCGAGCGAGACACGGACCGATTTGAGCCTCCGCTTTTGCGAGACCTGTTCGATGCCACACTGTCCGCGTCCGAGCCGCTGCCGCTGTCGGACATGATGAAGCGGATGAATTTCCACGCTTAAAACACCGTAAAGTGTGCGCTGTGCCACGGGCACAAGGAATTTATCGTTTTTCACAACTTTTTTCACCGAAATTAGCACTAATTTTCATTGCTCCGACAGAGCTTCGTTTGGCTTTGCCACAATGGCACTTTGACAACTAATCGTAAACCGGTTCTTATTTCTGAACCGGTTACTGGCCAAGGTGCGTACATATGAGATACGTCTGAACTGTCAGTTCAGTTTGTCAAGGTTCTTAGAGTCCGTAACAGTGCTGTACGTAGTTGTAACTGCAACAGTGTGTGGTTTGGAAAAATTACAAAATTGATAATAAACAGAAAAAGTTAGAATATTGTGTTTGTCTCGTGTTCATGATTGCAGCAATATGTCTGTATAAATTTGTTTTATTGCAACTTTATAGTAGAAACATGTTGAATCCTTTTAACAGTGGAAACCGAAACTTTCATGAATTTTCTAATGCATGAATTCATGCATTAAGTTATCACATTAGAAACAGCTCAAAAAGTGTTTATTGCCTTCTTAAATTCAAATACTTTTACATTTACATTTACATTTATCATTTTATCTGTGAATTTGAATTCAAAGCAAGGCATAAACTATGGCTTAATGTTTAAACGCACAGTATGTAACGAATTTCGGATATCATTAGTATTTGATCTTTTTGGAAATATGATCTCTTATATTAAAGAACTCGAACACCATTTCAGTTTGTTAGTTTTAACATAACTTCAACATACATACATATATGGTTAGTAGTTTTGGATCTCAATATTTCTTGAGGTTTTGATAGGAGATTTGAATTTAACCTAATTGTCTGAATTCAAGCGACAAAGGAACTGGGGGAAAAGTCCATAATCTAAGTTGATATTCATTGGATTAGATTAAAAACACAGTCCAAAGGGTTAAAGATACTGCACGATAAAAATACAGTGTTGACACTTTTTTGACAAAAGTGTTTACGCTTGAAGTATGCAATTTTTTATTATTTGAAACACAGACAAAACTCTGTTCTACTAAACCTTCTTCGGCAAAACGGCACAAATGCGAAAGGATTTTACGCCATTGACAAACATTGGATGATAAATTATACAAAAATCTTCCAAATTGTAACAATAGAAAAACTGCTTGTGTTATGTATATTTTTTGTAAAAAATCTCCAGATTCCAAAAGCGTATAATGCTTTCAAGCAATTATAAAAACCTGTTAAAACTTTGGTGAATACATTTTTTGTTGGGTTGATGATAGAACTACTTAAAGTAGACATTGCTTGATCAACACGTTTTTTAACCACATCCGAAAGTTTTCCATCCCAGAATTAATAATTGCACATCCTGCTTGGCAATGTATTTTTTGATTTTACAAAATATTTCGATACAGCGGAATGAAATAAAAATATGTCAAAAATAACAAAATGGTGAACAAGAGACTACCGAATTCATAATCCGTTCAGATAATCGAAATATCTAGGAAATAACATTTGTTTTAGAATGGCAATGTTATATTTTCAAAACGATTATGCTGTTTCGATAAACCGATCAAATATCAAAAAATAGATAACAAAAATGAATTTTGTGAAAACCGTGTGCTGAAAACTGACGATCGCCAGTCAAGGAAGTGCCAACCTTAGCAGAGGAAATGGAAACCATAGCTGATCGGGGGCGGAAGGTAAACTAGCTCGCTTGTCGATGCAGCACGGTTGGACGAATTAAATCACTTCATCAAGACGATCGCCACAATCCGGTAGCCATTTAATTCACTTCCCACTGCACACCGCCCGATCCCTCTACCCCTCCCCAGCCCAACAGCGTGGACCCCGCACATTCACCAACGGTTTCCCCGTGGCTCATTTTCCGCGCGAAAGTAAGATCCAGCCGATTAACTTACCTCTTTATCATCCTGATTGTGCTGGTTGTTGTAGTAGGTCTTGAGTGTCAGCTTGGTTCCGCACCGTTTGCACTTGAAGCAGCCGGAGTGGAAGAAAGTAAAATCTTTCAGCGGCCCCACCCGGTCCACCTGATAGACGATTTCGCTGCACCGGAGGCACGTTGATTCGTAGAAATTCGGCCGGTACATGCTGATGCCTGATGCCGATGCCGGAGACTTGGTTGGTCGGATTGGTTTAGTAGCAGGGCGGGTGTCCTCCCCCCCTGTTTCGCGAGCCTGTTTTGCTTGCCGGATCCGTCCGGATGGGTTGCAGTTTTCTCTCGTTCGCCCGCCTTTTCGGAAGGGGGCCGTTTTTATGCTGATGCACCGGCTCCAAGAGTTTTCTTCCCACTTTCTTCAGCGTTCCGGCGGGCCACAATCACTAAAACCGGAGACTGTCCAATTTTTCCGTTTCCTCACTCACTCACTCACTCATTTGCCTTCTTCCGGAGCAGTTCATATGGTTTCCTTGTTTCGACCAAAAACCTTTTTCGGAGGTTTTCACTCTTATGTTTCCTGTCCGCGATCACCGGCGCGGTTCCTTCTGCTCTCCTTCTGGGCGCCACCATCAAACCGGAGGGGAGGGAAATGAAATTAAGTAAAGAAATTAAATTTTGCACCACACCACACATCCATTTCGGTTTGCCACTTTCGCGAATGGGATTTTAATCACAAACGGCGGTCAGTCACCACATTTTGTTCCGATGTCGATCGCGCACCGATGCACCGTCCGTTGAGTTCATTTAATTTGTTTTTCCTTTCCACTTCTGTGCCGTCATGGTATTGTGTTTTTTTTTTTGCTTTAAAACTGTTCCGCGGTTCTCTGTGAGGCTTTCGTTTGACGTTTCGAGAAAATCACTGCACCACCCTCCACCTGAACGGGCGGCCACATCTTTCCATCACAAGGGGGGCCACTCACAGAAGTAGAAGGAAAAACAAAGATCACAAACACTAATCAAACACCTCGGATCATGTTATTTTACACTACACTGCACACAGCGGGCCCCGATTCTTCCCCCCGGGGGGCGGCGGGAAAAGCTTCGTCGAGCGCGCCATAACAACAAGGGCAACACCGCCCGGCGGGCCCTCACTTTTCACGCTCTGGAAAGCTCACATCGCAAAAGCGGGTTTTGCCAATTCCGATCGGACCGAATCGAATCAATCTGTCCCAAACCGCACCGGTCCCGTTATGTGAGATGATTATGTTGTTGACGTTGCCGGGACGGGATGGGGAGATGGGTCCGGGTGCACAGGTCCACACCATCGTTCCCTTCGCCTGCTACCCTTCCCCGAAAGTGATCGTTAGCGTTCGAAAATCGGATGTGTAATCGTCAACCACCTGGGACGAGGAAGGGAACAAACACCCGGGATGAGGCTAGAAAATGACTACCTTGTGAGCTCTCAAGCGCACTGAATTATAGTCATAAGAAAGATTGGATTATTATCGTAAAAAAATAAACTAAGTCACATTCCTGTTGCGCCGCGGGACACTCGACACATACCGCTTCCTCTGAGGCGATTGTCGCGGAAGTTGAGCTTGATGATAGTGAACGAATCCGATCGGAATGCAGCCAGAACAGCTGTGTAATGATCGTGCGTCTTCGAACACCAGGGATTGTGGGGGTTTATGTAAACGCTGGTACGTAATGCGCTTACGGTGTTAAGAGTACACTAGTTTACGTTTTAAACACTACAAAAACTATTAAAACAAGTTCTGCTGTTTAATCCGATCCGATGACCAACATGATTTTGGAAGAAAACTGTGTAAGTTTGAATGGGCATCACATTACAATTCCAACCAACAATGAGTTATTCGAATGTTCACTCCATTTTCAAGTCATATTACTCGCCTTAACGTCTATTTGTTTTGTGAATAGTTCTGAAATTTATGGGCATGCGTTCGAATAGTATTTGGAAGTTGCTGATCTTCTCTTCTCTTTTAATCTGCTAATGTTAATCTTCTCTTTAGACATGGGTTGAGATGCTAAACGTTTATTTGCGGAACTTATTTTCTGTTGCAAATCTTAACCGACTGTTGACATGGCATGTTTTTCCCTAAGGAGGGGATTTGTATACTTTTATTTTACTTTCGCACACGCAACCGGATGTTTGGACAGATTTTACCACTTTTTGGACTTATTTGTTGAGTTTGGAGTAAGCAGTTACACTATTTGGAGTATTTGTAAGCGAAGCAATTCAATTAAATTTTTTGAAAGAAGATGTTTAAACACAATATAAAATAAAGTGGTTTTAACTGAAATTTATGTTGTTTCGTCCGAGAAAACTTTTGTCAGCCTTGGAAAAAACTCAAGCATCCTTTTTCATATAAACATGCTTTACAAGCCGTGCTATGCTTTTGTTTTTTTCGAACAATTTATTTTCTTGCGAGCCACGTTTATCCAGATTGAACGGTTCTTGCGTATTTTTAGCTCATAAAAAACCTTTCTGGTAAGTTTCATCATTCTCTATCCTTCCACCGAGTTTGTGCACATCACTTGATACTGGTAACACCATTAACCCTTATAAGTGAGAACTTAATCATAATCATCAAAAACCAGCAGAAGAATGGTTTACCACTAGACACTATGCCTGCATTTATTGCGCAATGATGAGTCAACTGACAAATACCGCTATTTGAATCAAAAAGAAGATATTCAACAACCAATTTAACCAACATTCTTCCGTTGTCATATAATCATTCACGTTTTGTTTGGTATGGCCTTTTTTAACTGTACACTCATTCATGCGTCTATGAATTAAATTAATGGCACAAGGAAACACGTTTATTTCGACGGCCGAACCCCAGTTCATATGCATCCGGCATGTAAGATATAAAGCTAGCATAAAGCTCCGAATAACAGCACTTTCTTCAGCTTCATTGCCCGCTGGGATCGCGGCCTCTAAGATAGCGACCACATTTGGCCCGAAATCAACCACCCCGCGAGGGGGTTTCCGGGAGAGGCACAGAGAGGCCGTTCACTTACTTCAAACAAGTAGCCGAATTAAGGCACACCGCATCCGAAAGGTTTCCCCTCTACTCGAAAACGGCCACCTCGAACTGGACAGAGGCCACTGGGAAGCTGCGAATCGCTTGTTTTCGCAAACCGTGCCTCTGTTTCTTTCCTTCTCTCTCTCTCTCTCTGTTTCACTCATTCACTTTGTGTTAAACACTTTTGCGCGACATCCGCGCCACAAGTGCGCCACCATCGCTTCGGTCACTCGGTTTGGCGCAAAGTTTCACTTGGCAAAGCGCGTGTCACGCAGACGACCTGGACCAGGGTTGACGCTGTCTCGGATGTCCGGCTGGTTCTCCGTTCCGGCTACTTGCTGCTGCTGCCGATACTGCACATAATAATGATTGAAAAACTCGTTTCACTCCATTCCATCTTGCTCGCGTCCCCCATCGCCGGGGCGGGTGGGGGTGCTGCTTGGGTGGAGCTGGGAGGAAAGAGTTTCTTCGCGGGAATGGTACACTGGTTCCCGCGGTGATGGGTCGTCCACTCCCGGTCCCCGGGATTTCCCGTTCGATCCGGGAGGGTTGTTGTTCGTTCGTGTGTGTGTGTGTGTTTTTAAGGGGGCGGCAGGTAAGCGGGGTGGCCTCGTGTGTTTGCGTGGAAAGTGATTGTGTGTGCGCGGAAAAACCGGGTGTGTGCTGGCGCGTGGTTTTTCGTTCGATTGACGGCGCGCGACTACCGGAGGCTCTTGGGCGCGGACTCGGACCAACTTGCGAAAATCTTCCTTTCCGAGGAAACCGAGGGGGTTGGATTGCGAGTTGGATCTCCCCGGCTCTCTCCAATAATACGCCAAGTGTACCTTTCTCCCTTCCGCGAGGTAAAAATTTCGTACGAACTTCGCTTGGAATCTCTTGGTCTTTTCAGTCGCACACCCCTTTTTTCTTAAGCCTCCCCGACCGCTTTAGGTATTTCTCTTTCTAGCTTTCTGGTATGCCTTTTTCCACTTGCCCACCCCATCTGCATTGGCCCTTTTTTTTCTTTTTGTTGTAACCCATTCGTGTACTGCTTCTTCGCGAGCTTCCCTTTTGCCGCTGGAGAAAGTTTACGGTTTACCGTTTTTTTTCTTTGCTCGCTCTCCCTCCCCCTTGTACTCGAAGGCACTTTTCTCTCCCCGCGAGCAAAAGGGATGCGGGAGGGACTTAACATAAGTCGTTGAGCCGGCTGCCACCGCCAAAAGTGGTCCGTACGGCCTTCTCCCAGTCGTAAATCACCTTGTGTGACACAGACCACACTGCATTGTCGTATTTCTATTGCTCAATCAGCAGCTCGACTTTGGAATCGGATTGATTGAGGATCGATGACCAAACCCTTTTTACTGCTTTTTTTAAGTTAATTTTATTTTCTCACACGACACCTCACACTCCCTTCTGTTTAACTCCTTTCCGTGATCGCGCGACGTAGGAAAGGCTGAAGAAAGTAAGAGTTCTCTCCTTCCGGGCTCCTATAGCAAATACCAGCGAAGGCCGCGATCGTCGGGGCGCTCTTGGTGACTCCTACCCCCCCTTCCACTACCTTCTCTTTCGGTTTTGACTCCAACACGGACGTGGAAGCAGGAAATGCCGTCATTCCCGTGGCTCGTCGCGTGTGACGTGCTTTCCCAAACACGGACAACCGAACCGGTATATGGAATGGCGTTTTCTCGAAACGATTTTTTCGGAACACAACAATCACGGTTGTTAATGGATTTCCATTAGCGGAATCCGGCGGGACCTGGTGGGTTTTTGGCGATGAATCCAGGGTCAATTTACTTCGGGGAGACACTTTTCTGTTGCTTTTGGTTAGAACGCAACCAAAGCCGCTCAAATTGGTTAAGATCTTCCCGGACCTGGATGACAATTTTGGAACCGAAAAGAAAAATAAACCCCGACGATGCTAAGCAAAGCTATCGGATCGAGCTCGCTTCCGCCAGTCCAGTCCAGTCTGCGGAGGTTTGGTTGGTGTCGTTTTTCACTCCGTGTCCGCTTGCCCTCAATCACGTGGGAAACGTTCGGTCCCATAACTCATTTCATAATTGAAATCTTTCCCCTCGGACGGAAACTAGGGCCACCGATGAATTGTATCGGCGGAAAATAAACTGGGCCAATTTGGCAACTATCTTTTCTTTCGATTTGCTCGATGTCGAATTAACCTGTAGCTCACAGAGATGATCTAACACTGGTTACATTTACATTTCTTTAGCAGGTGGTTTGCTGCGAAAAATGTGGTTCACTTTAATCGGTGCCTAATTTAACTTCAATGGGGGGTTTTCAACCATTTTTTTTGTTTTGTGCGATGCACTTTTGTTTAGTTGTGGCCATTTTGAAATTGCTCTAGATATTTTACCATTCGTTTGATTAATCCTTTGTTTTAAATTCATAGTTTCAATCTAAATTTTTAGTTCAACCTTTTATCATAATTTTAAACGAAATCATTGAGCACCAAATTTAGATGGCCTTCCGAACCGGGGTAAAACTATTTCACGTGCCGTTTGCTTGCTAAGAGAATGCATCTTCACGCCCGGTTATCGTCTGATTAAAAACACATCCTTTCCTCACTGTCAACCCACGGGTTTGTTAAGTGCTTTTCAGATCGAACCACGGCTCCTATCGCCAGTGCATCGGATACGGTTCGGTTGGGAAGGAGCTTCGGTTTCGAAACAAATAAAACACACACACACCTCATCCGCAAATGGCCCACCGTTGGGTGGTTCGTGGGAGTAGCTGACCGAGTAACAGCAAAACCGAAAGATTTGCCAACCGAATGAATTCGGTTGGGTTGCACAATCAAGATGGTTCGGTGGTTAAAAATGGTTCACCAAACGAGAAACACGTATGTTTGTGTGTGCATTAGTGTGATGAGTAGGTGGGTATTTTATCTTCATTAATCATTTTACGGGCAGGTGATTTTTATTAGTACCGCGGCCTCTAAGACCGCACTGTCCGAAAAACCGTTCCGGCGTTAGAGTAGGTTTCCCGCTTGCGGCCTCAAAAAAGCGGTGGTGCTTCCACAATTGCTTCGCGCAAAACGATCCTATACGATGATTGCGGCGATGATTACGGTGATGATGATGAGCCTGATGTTATTGGCCATCGGTGGTAATAGGCAACCGTACCGACCGATAAACGACCTCCGGGCGATAACAGCGCAGTCAATAAAACCATTTTCGCAATTACACATTTGATTTGATGTGTAACGGTTTTACACTCGGCCCCATCGTTCCATGCGTGTCGAACATGTCGGATCATGGGTGCGGTTGAGGAGACCCGGGAAGCACGTGGAGGGAAAAACAGGGAGGATCGATCGAGCGGCGAACTTTTTTCATTCAAAAAAGAAATCAATCACCATCGGAAACGGGGAAAATGAAAATAATAAAAAAAACCAAATAGGAAAATGGTTTTCCAGCATTCTCACTTTCATTCGCGGGCGGGCGCATCGCGGTTCGTTGGCCGGCAGTGGTCGGCTAATCGAGCCGCCTAGTCATGGATGCAAAACGTTAATCAACACGCGCACCAAAGCGCGAAGAAAAGGAAGCTAAGAAATCGATCCGCGGGGTGAACCACGAAAAGCAAACAATCCCGATGAAGGGGGTGGGACGCGCGTGTGTATAGGTTGCTTGCGAGTGAGTAAAAGCGAATCTTGTACTGCGGGGCTTTTGGCCAAAAACATGGCCCGGGGGATAAGCAACAGCGAAAAAAAAAGAAATGAAATTGCTTAAGAAAAATGCAAAACGGCAAACAACAGGAATCACTACTTTCACCGAAGATTCGGGGCTGAAATCGATTCCGTCGATCGCGGTGAAATGGCGGAATTCCGTTTTGCGTGGCGCCGCTGTGTAAACGAAAAGGAAAAAAAATGCAAAAAGAACTACAACATTATGAAAAGCATGCATGGCGGTCGGAGATTGGTGGGTAAACGGTCGGGCTGGTGATTGGACACGCCGTTCGATCGATTTCCATTTCGACCGGTGGCAAGTTCAAAGTATTTGAAAGCAGTAGCAACGCCGGAACTGCGTTACACAATATGTAATGTGATCGATAAGAGGTATGGGGATTTATTAAATAAGTTTTACTGCTTGCGATTATAGATAAACAGCGAGTGATAGGGCAACATATGGGTAGGCTGAAGGCCACGTTCAAGGTGATTAGGAAGCGTAAGAAACGATCGATGATTCGCGTATGGTGACAAATGCTGTCGAATAGATCCATCCGTTAAAGGGACAGTAAACATTGCGATAAAATATCGCTTTAACTAAATTAAGAATTTAGTTTACTTCAACGAATACTGGGCTCAGAACGTTTCATACACGGAGAGCGTGTTTAAGCTTGTAAAGTGTGACATAACGGAAACGTTCGAAGATTCGAAATTGCCAAAGAAATATTTAGACGGATTCCATAATTAAAACAAGTGATATGCAAACTGGTAAAAAACGAGATTTGATTCACATGAAATCCCTCTTTGGAATTCAACTCGCCCCTTGGGATTCCAGTCTTTCTGGCGAAAGTAAATATTTTCCGTACGCATTTTCGAGTTTGAACCCCTATTTAGCATATTTAACAGTCCTAAATGTAAATTTCTAGGTTAACTATTACATAATTTTACGTATTTTAAATCAGAATTACGAAGAGTTTCTAAAAGATTCGAATCATCATATGTGATGATTAAAGGGTACCGGATTTTATGACTTCCACTAAAAACTTCCTGTGTTGCATAAAGTGTCATACTTAATATCGGTATGAAAGATCCAGTTGGTTAGATTCTGTATCTTTGATTTTTACAACTTTTAAATAGAATCAAAAAATACTTTTGGGTTTTGCTGTGATATCTCAATCTGCAGTTGTAAAAGATATTAACTTGTACATACAAGATACTCCTAATAATCAACATCAAACAGCATTATAAATACTGTAAACGCTGGCATTTGTAAAATAATCGACAAATTGCCGTTTAGGAAGATATACCAAAGCCAGTAAATTTAATAAAACATATTACCTAGGTATAACATTCTCAATAGCTTAAACTTTGATCACTAGTGGATAACACGCATAGCAGGTAATCCGATCGCAGAAAATCTGGAGTTCACTGTAAAATGAAACAATTATCATATTACGTGGAAGCTTTAAAGTCGAATTGGAAAATAGATATTTGAAGGACACTATTTTTCCCACATGAAAAAGTATATAAAGCTTACATCATAATCGATAGAATAAGGCATAAATTCGACTTTCGTCGTTTTAGAAATGTCGTTTTGAACAAATCTGCAAAAGTTTCCTGTACTTTTCATGTCGCCACTTCAATTAAATCAGACACTTATTAACCAATGAAAATAACAAAATAATACTAACTATTAAAAGCAGGTTATTACTGTACAGTAAGAAGTAGTTAGACACGTTTCAGAAGCATAGGATGAAACACTAAGTCTAATTACCAGCTGGAGGTAGGAAATTTGAGCGATTTCCCAAAAAAAAAAACCAACTCCAGACGTGATTCCATAAAGATGTCCGATGAAGAGTCGCCACCGTAGTCGCTCTTATTCTTCGTCTTCGTTCTATCGTTCCTGTTGCCACCTCCAGAAGGTGCTGCTATGTTTGGAGTTGTTGGCGTTTGGGTTCCGGGTGAGTTATACCGGCCAGGGCTTCGGGACGTTGTGTGCGCGAACCCGTCATCGTCGTCACCGTGCCGCAGAAGGCAGAGGCGTTCCAGGGTAGAATGGCGACAGTTAAAAAAAAAACCCCCGTACACATACACACAACCTTCCCTGGATGGAGTACATGGCAATGGAGATGCTATGACTAGGGGGCCGAACAAAAAAAAGGCAAGAAACGCACACCTCACCACCGATTGTGTGAACCTCGGTGGAGTTTCCGCCCATGTGCCAAACCAAACGTCTTGGCCACGGCCATTGCCATGGGTGAAACGACGATGCAAAATGACAGGGCAGGAGATACAAACTGACAACAACAGCAGAAAGCAGAAATAAAAGTGGCAACACTCCGGATGACCGCCAGTTCCGGCATGCGAGAGGCGCCGCAACGTACGACAACGAGCCCATATGCGTGGTACAATCGTTAGTCGTGGTCATCGACGGCTTTAGGCATCTTTGCTATTCGTTCACCTTTGGCAGCGGAAGGAATGGACGTAAAAAACCGATTCACAAACACAAGCTAGAGCAAACGGGTAAGGATGACGTGGGACGAGGGTGGCCCCAAGTTGGGGCCCGGGAGGAAACAGCCGGAGTCTCCACCCACTCGGATCTAATGCAATTAAAAATGTATTATTATCCGGCTGACTGAGCTAAATACGTGGCCGATGATCAGTCGTGCGGCCAATGCACGATTGATTCGAACGTCTGTGCAAATGTTGTGATTGGTGCGCCTTTCTTCCTCCCTAGAGGTCACCGTGCGCCGCAGGAATGTTGCCTTGGAACGGTTCCGTCGACGGTACTTATGTTGATCGTGCATTCGGTGGTTTGGCATTGAAAGCCCCGTGGAGAAAACCGCGCACCGCGCAAGCGATCGATCGTGCGTGAGCGGGTTTTGTGGCGGCGAAGGAAACACATGTTATTTACTTTCTGCCCGAGTGGGCACACACACACATACATGAGAGCTGCCGTGCCAAATGCCGTCCGGCGTGTCGATATCGAACCGATCGGGGACGCGTACCAATCGAAATGGTATTTTTTTATTATCATCTTTATTGGCACACCGCTCCATCATGGAGACAATCGGATTCGGGCGCCGGGGAAAAGCCTACGCCCTCCGCCACACGCAATGCGTGAGTGTGATCGTTTTGTAACACCCTTGCCGCCCGAAAAAAAAATGTGTGCGCTCGACATATCGATCACGCACGCGAAGGGGGCGAAGGGAAGTTTTCGATTCCGGAGCATAACATATTTTTGCGGATCAATATTTTTGTCCACTGTTTTTTTGCTGTAGAAATATTTAAACAAAATGATCGGGGGTGTAAGAATTTTGAAATGATTTCTCATTTCCTTTTATGCTGTGACCAACCTCTTCCCCCAGGGGAGGTCTCCAGGTGGGTTGTGCTTTATTCCGCCCAGCTTAACACATCTCGTGGCGTGTGCTCAATAATGTATTCCTTCCGGTATTTTATACGATTTTTTTTTCAGTCTAACTATCCTGAGCCAAACTCTGCAGTAGTAAATTGCGTCTTTGGTTTCGGCTCCAAACGATGATCGTGTAACTTTAAAATCCATATTTTTCGTATCTTGTTCAAATGAACGATTAAGTACTGAAAAAACAACTTAGAACACCAAGTTTTCAAATTCAGCTTCAGTTCATACTGAAGTATTGTAACATCCTTTGGAATAAAGAAATAGAGTAAAAAAAGACAAATATTGATAATTGTCTTAAAAGGGAAAAGGTTTGTGCATCGAAAAAGATTACAAATCGAGGGTCGAAACATAAATAAAACACTTGAACACAAGACGCAAATGAAAACATTTGTGGCGAGAAGAATCCGTAGCTTTTAAATGAACTTCAGAATTTTTTAAATTAAATTCACTATTACCGCTTTTTATGTACTTACTAGCTCAATTTAAAAAACCGTAAGTGCCTATACTTTGGACATTACCTTATATGACCTTAGATGAGAAATATCCCATGATGAAATAAAAAATAAATGCATCACAGATTTCATATTAATGTTAGAATCATATTAATAATAGATTTGTCGTTAAACACCGAAATGCACCATAATAGTTTCAAAATGCATAGTTACAGTAGCAACCATTGTTCATCATATGATGTGACTCAAATGGCCGCATTTATCATTTACAAAATGTGAACGACCCTTTTGTTTCTACTGCGCTCGCTAGAGGTCGTTTTCATTACAGCTAAACTTAACAACTCCTAACAATAAGCCAATACTGGTTGGCTAATAATTCACCACCAACCAACGGTCGGTGCATAATATTCTTAGCAAAATTACACTATAATAAGCTGCATGTTTCGACAGGCCAGCCCGTGTATTGCCCTTATTACCGAAACAGACAGAGTAATTTATCTCAACCACTGAATCCCCAACCGGGCCAACGACATCATCGCTTGGCGTTGGAAACCAAAACAACAAAAAAAAAGTACCAAAACCGGAGCAAAACGGCCTAGCAGTAGCGGTAGCGGTGGGCTAGAAATTGCATTACCCTGGGCCACCGATGCGCCGTGTGCCATTGCCGTTAAATTTACGCGAGTTCGTCGCCTGCCGCCGCAACGAAGTCTTTCGTTCTCGTGCACCGCGCGAACGGAGTGAACGAAATTTTATTTCCAAATACTTAAGCGGCCGAAAAAAGAAGCCACTTTTCGTTTTCACAACAACAAACCGCCAGCCATCGGCGTTACCTATTTGCCCCCCCGCCTTTTGCCATTGTTGTTGCTCTATTGTGCCCCCAGCGGCGATGCGTCCTCACTACTCTCAGAGCTGTGAGCATTTGCATTTTTCTCACCTGTGGATCGCCCGGTGGCTTTTGTTGTAGCTATTGTAGCCACCCTCAACCTCCCCATCTCCCTCCGGGGTGGGATGAAATAAAGGTTGGAACAGCGGGAAAATAGCGGTGGAAAACACAGCGCGCGATGCTCGGACGGACGAACAGGCGGACGGAATGGACGGGTGACGTTCCCTTTTGCACTTTAGAGGGGAGGCGCTGGGGATAGGAAATGGAACAAGTTGGTTGCTCTCGCACACAGATGAAACCCGGAGCTGGAACGTGCGCACGTACGCAAGCGATCGGTCTCACAATTACACTCCACGATCGTAGGGGGGAAAATAAAACATAAAAACTCAGCTCTCACGCGCGTGAGACGCGTGAGATGAGCTGATGAGACACATTCGTCGACTATTGACGTATTCAACGATGAGAAAGGTAACAAATGAAGAAGCAACTGGAATTTTGGTTTGTTTTTTCCTTCTCTAGTTTTTTAAAATACACATAAAATGACTACTTTAAACAATATCCTAATCAAAGGGGTAAAATCAGTCATCGAGTATCCGGTGTGGGTCTTTTGTACGGATCGTCTTTGAAGCTGATCGCCCAGAGAGACAAAAATATTACGATCGTTTGTTCAACTCGTTCCCAAAGTGGGATGCAGTGAGACACCTTTCCGAAGTCTTCTATCAAGATGCCCAAGAAAAGAAGCAGATCATCGACCCTACGAAACGTTTTCCCTTCCAGTCACACTAGCGCCTTTTTTTTGTTTATTCGCAGACACGTAGGGATTGGTGAGAATAAAGTAATCGTCTCGTTCGTTCTCGGTGAAATATTTGAAATTCCACCTCGATGTCACCATCGTTGTCACTAGCGGAGGACGAGGTCACTACGAAGGTGCTGGAGCCTGCGTTATCGATCACGGAATAACTACATACACCCACAAATACACATACACGCACACACAACATTGATCATTCGGTGGCACGATGATGTAACCGCGCTGCGCTGTTGACCGCACAATCCGTGCCACAATTGCGTCCCAGCGTGTTGGACCCGTTTGTTCGCTCGAGCTGAAGATGGTTTTCTCAATCTTTCTGCTTCGAAACTCCGTTAGCACCGGAGCATACGCGATGGGTAATGTTGACGAACGTCGATGAAGCACCGGACCGAAAACCAACTAACGTTTGAACCCTATCTATGATCGAGTTGCGATCGCGTCCCAGGGAATCTCCGGGCACCGAACCAAAAAACGGCCACCATCTCCATCTGGATGGTGTCAGACACAACGAACCGAAAACTTCTTCCCTTGGTTGGCTGGGTCTTGTGGAACGATGGAACGAAGTGAACAGACAAAAAATGCACCTTTCCATAGACTTTTTCTTCCTAGACTCCGCTCTGACACTTCGCGGTTGGGCGTCTAATTAGCTTGCCTGCTGCTCTGTTGCTGCCTCTGTTCCGGTCCTATAATCTGCGGTACTTTGTTTTCGGTTCCACTTTGGCGTTTGTTTGGTGTGCTGCACTGCACCGCGATCACAGTTACTAGGAATGGCTTATAAGCGCAACAAAACAGCAAACAAAAAACAAAAAAGGCAAACGAAACGAGCGATCCGATTCCCTTCGGTGGTGCGCGTTGAACCATTTTCTTCCGGATCGTTCTTTCCGCAAATGGAGTTGGACGGGGGGGATACCACCGACAGCCCGGTGTAAGACGGTTCGAAAAGCACCATTTTTGCAAAGCGTAAATAAAATACACAAGAACACCACACAGAACGCTGTTTCACTTCATCTCACACTGAATTTCTCTCACACGTACCAGATTCGGTGATCAACAATAAAGGTAGCATAAGGCGACTTCCATCGCACGCGGGGGCTGCTTTGGGACTGATCGCGCACAAAACATTGCTCTCCACACCGCGAAGCTGCGTTGGGTTCGCGTGGTGCGGTTGTGTTGGTGCCACTGGCCGCCGCCGTCTCATCTCGTTGGGCACACGAAAGCTCCGACATCTCGCGATTCTTGTGTATTTGATCGTAGCTGCTGATGTTCCATTCACCGCGTGAAAGGGAGAATGGCGGAAGTGGGCCGGCGCAGATGAAGATGGCACCTCAAACCAGTGGTTCATTCGATCTACGAGATCCTAGACAGATTTTATTTAACTGGGGATGCTTTCAAAGCCTTTTCTACAGACAAGGATTTTGAAGTTATTTAAAATTACAGCATTGAATAATAAAAGAAAATCCTATAAAAGGTATTGCCAGCTGATGAGGAAAAGCACAAGTATGTGAGCTGTGAGAAGTGAGATAGTGAACAACTTTGATGAGGAGTATAACAGTGGTTTATTACAGTATTTTGCAAGAGAATTCAAACATATTGCTAGAAATTTTGTACCTCGGTGTTAATTTTGCTTTCTCGCTTGATTTTAAACCCCCTACCTTTAGTTCTCGATTCAGTGAATACGATGAATTCACTGAATTGATAATTTCCGATAATTTATTTTACGTAGTTAAATTGCGAAGTTGAGACATTTCATCGGGAGCTTTTGCTTTCTCACGTTGCATTCGTAAGTGAGAAAAAGTGAGAAGCGAGATTTCGAGCATTTTCCTTTATCAGTATAACAGTTATGAATGATCGCGCCAGTGTTCTAAACATTATCTTTACCAGCATTTTGTTGCCATTTGAATTTGAATGGAATGTATAATTTTATCGGGAGGTAAAAAATATTAAAATAAAATTTCAATTTTCATAACAGTGAAAGCTATTTTGTTCTTTAGGTTAAATCCTGAATGATAACTAGAACTATGAAGTCTTGTTTAATTGTTATTTTTGGTTGTATGATGTTCGACATTTTTCAAATTTTGGCATGATTAGTAAATTTTATTGCGTAAACAGAGAATTTTGTTTTTTTAGAAAATGGTTCATTTCAATTTATTCTGTTTTTGACTATGTATCCCTCATATGAATTGACAACAAATCGACGCAAAGTTTATGAAACATGAATACCATTTGCGTGGTGCAAATGTCGTAATATTATCTATTGAATTTTCTAAATAATCAAACTTACTTGTGTGAGAAGTATCTTGCAATATTCACGACCCAAGAAAATTAGTACACTGATGGCTTTCACCCTTTTTCTTTGGGTTTGTTAATTTATAGACGAAGGTATGCTATTTATTTGAAATTTACATTTCAAACATGGTAAATTCGTGGGTTTTATTAATTTTATACGATTCCAGCGTAATTTAATTTGATTTCGTAATTGATTTGATATTATTTCATTACATTGCCCATTCGTGGCCGAATAAAAGCTTTCTAACCATCGTGTAAAATTACACTACACAACCATAACTTCGGTAAAACATTCTCTTCTTTCCATTTCGTTTGAAATCATATTGAGAGTTGAGTAACGATTTTCTATGTAATGATGAATGTATAGCTCTTTTATTATCCTACTCGTGATGGTTACAGGTAAGGTTTTTACGTCTTGTCGATAAATAAACAACTAACATTGTGGCCCCTAAAAGTAGCACTACGGAATCGTATCTTACTGAGAGCAGCCTTAATTTTGAAAAGTCGACGGTGCGGTTTTTCAATCGATTAATTCGGCCTTGAAGTAGTAGTAGTGGTGTGTCTTTCCAACGCTGGCCATACCAATGTCTAGAGCGTACGGGTAGGTTGTTTTAGTTTTTCTCAGTCACACGGTACTGAACTAGGCAATCGCTACTACTAGGCTAGGCTAGGTAAATTAAAACAAATAGAAAATCCTTTACAACTACAGTCTTCTAGCGAACTACTTATGGAATATAAACATAATAAATAACGTCTCACTAGCGTAGGGCCGCGCTTCTACCCTCTACTTAGTACGCTACGTTGGTCGTATTAAGTTTTGCGGCACACAATCAAACACACACACACGCTTGGCATCTGTCCGAGGGTCCTTCCTAATCTTCGCTTCCTTCCCCCATCGAAGGTTTGCACAGGTTTGCATTGGATGCGCGCTTTCCCCCCCCACATTTTGGCAAGGAACTTTGACGTTCAAAACTTCGTCCCCAGGGCAGGTCGAAGCGGGTCGTGTTCGACTCCGGGCCGACTTCGACAGACCCTCTCCTCCTCGTTCGTCTTTACGTTTTGTTTAAAATTGCATTCACTATTTGCTTCCTTGCTTGCTCGTTTTTTTTTAGTTTCCATTGGCATGGTTGGTGCTAAGCTCGTAGCGCGTCTGCGGTAGGGAGGACGCTATCGGGCCTTGGGCACGTTTGCGCGCCATACTAAACAGGTCGGTGCAGAAGTTCGACACCACGATTGCCACCGTCGCGCCCAGTACGGCCCCGGACAGCACGTCCGACCAGTGGTGCTTGTAGTCGGAAATGCGGCTCAGACAGGTGTACCAGGCGAGGAGAATCAACAGAAACTGCAGGAAGTGCTTCAACAGCTTCGATCCGCGCCAGTTCATGCGGGCTTGCAGGAAAATCTACGGCAAGTGAAAGGAAGGAAGGAAGGAAAAATAAAACCAGAATGACATTAATAAAAAAAACTGATGGCAGCTGGAAAATGTTCCACGGCTACGGTCGGTCGAACCGAACCGACGCGAACGTGTGTGTATAGGTGTACTTACGGCGCAGAAAACGAGCGTGTACATCGAGAAACTGGAATGTCCACTCGGGAACGACAGGCGCATCTCCTTCAGCATACGGGTGGAAGATTTCAGGCTGGTGCATTCAAAGTCCGTTATATATTTGCCTTGATTGATAGTGTCGTTGCAGAAGGTACCGTCTCTCATCTTGGGCTGGCAGACCTGCGTAAAGCGTAAAGTAATGTTTTCACAATTAGCATCGTTGGCACATTTCGCTTTCACGTATAACATCTTAATAAACTTATGGCTACGTGCACGAGATCGTGTCGTGTTGAAGATCTGTGTTCCCCCATCTGTAGTATTATCCCCATCGATCGAACATTTTCCAACGATGCATTTCCTATTCGAAGACTTTAATTAACTCCTTTCTCCAACGATTAACGTGTTATCACTTCATATAACGTATCATTGACTGGTTTCGATTGCCGATGGGATTGCATTTTTTTCACTCCGAGCTTTCTAATTACAAAGCACCAATCGTTAGAAAACTGTTGGCTGTTTGTGTTGCAATAAATGCGCTCGCTTGACATTGACATTCATTAAACATTTATTCAGGAAAGCAAAGAGAAAAACATCAAGAAGAGCGGAAACTTAGCAAAACTATTCCTATCAAGAGGATATTTTCAAAAGACGTCAAACTAATCAATCAAGTTTCGAACGCAGCCTTGATTTAAACGTCATTAAGTTCCTTTCTGATAACATTTTGCTTCTCTCCTGATGTTTGTTTTGCTTTTATTCACATTCTAATCTATTTTAATTCTCGTGATTTAAATATTCATGAATGTTTTTTTCCTTCTTCTAATTAGGCTTTTTAACCATTTCTTCAAAATGTAAAACTATTAATCCTAATCAATAGAAATTTTATCGAAACATATTTAACTGTGAAACCTTTAGGGCTTAACTATAAGTATAAAATTATGTTCATTAAACCACAATCCTTGGTATACCGCTCCGAAATTCTTAAGAAACCGATTGTAGGTGTGAAATTTGCAGGACTGCACACACTGTCCGTGCAATAAATGAAATGTTTTAAAAATAGTCGATCCGTCACAAATAATCAACCGAAACACCTTCGCAGAATCAACTTTCTAACAACTTCCTTCGCGCATGAAAAATATCACCTTGCATTCGTGCTTACATATTTATGTGTCAATGTGCCACCGGTTTTATATTGCACACATTCTGTGAAAGCCGAGTGTCCGAATAAAACGAAACGTGGGTTCCTCCTCCGAAGTGGCAATGAAGAACGGAGGTTACTCATTCATTAGCGCCATTCGAGCACATCCACGTCGTCGGGGAACGTAAAGAAAAAGACAATGGTGATCATCTTCCACCATCATCTTGTCTTCCATCCGCAGACGCATTCTTCAAGAATTCCCTCTGCCGGGACGGCCAGAGATTGTGAGCGGGCAGCAGACACAATAACAACAGCATCGTCGATCAGCCGGTTTCCGTTGGGGTTAAACATGGTATTCCTTCCTCCTCCGTGCGGTTCGATCGGCGTTCGGCATCGTTTGTATCAATTGAGTAATGCTGCTCCGAACGTGCGGGGCATTCAGTTCGAGAGGTTGCAACCGTTTCGATACCCACGCGGTATTGATAACAGATAACGCCGACTGCCAAGGAGAATTGTTTGCAATGAAGCAGCATGTTATTGTGCAACAAACCCACCGGAAGGGGCGAGTTATCGACGGGCACTTTAAAGCTTCCAGTTTGCGATGCACTTCCTTTAACGGCCGATCGGTTGCCGATCGAACGTCGCCCACGATGGGCGGAAGGAGAACTTGTTTGTTGTTCATGCAGTTTATTTAACTCATCGTTTGACGATGGTCCAATGGGGAAAAAACTGAAACGATGGAGGACAATGTCTACACGACCAAGTGGAAATAGTGTGTCACCAGTTAATTGCCCCCCTTTTGAGATACTCACGTCGAAGAAGTGCGGCCGCAGCCGTCCGATGGTGTACTTGCCGACGTCCGTCAGCAGCTGGCTGACGGCGGCTCCGAAGCCAAACATGCCGATCGATTTGTAGGCCTGCACGACCCAGAAGGGAATGTCGTAGTTCCACACCTTCAGTGGGTGCGCTTCGGAGGTTTTTCTCCGTCCCCGAATCACTTCCGTGAGGAGAATCTGTAACGAAGAAGCGAATAGGAAACGAACGTTGAGATGGTTCTCTGTATGAACTAATTTAAATAAAAGTGTAGATCGTATAAAGCGTGCATAAGGACACTTATTCGTTGAGAGAGCATTATGTTTCCTGTGTTTTAAACTGTGCAAAGGGGGGAGAGGTCGGTCGATTGGGGTCAATCAACTCGAAGCAGCAAATCGTGATACAGCAACACAGAACGTTCACTCTCTCTCGCTCGACGTACTTCCGCAACCGCCATATACTTCGGTCCGGGTTGCCTTTCACAGGCGAAGGCGGAACTAATCAAGCTGTACGATCGTTTAACTACGTATTCCGTAAATTAGATTAATGTTTCAAGCCCTACCAGTACCATCGGCTCGTTAACGAGCCAGCGCCGCGCGATGCCATTCCAAAACCACGGTACACGATCGTCAACAGCAATCAGACCAGGGACGAAACGGCACGTCGTGCATCATTTGCCATCAGCAAAAACCAGACCCTTTTCGCTATTTACTGCCGCCTGGAGACTAAACCTTCCACCCGAGTGGCAAAAATTAAACAAGAAACGGCAAAAAGAAATGCTGCATTATGATTTTGCATTTTCAGTCGGTTTATTTTTGTCCCCAGAGAGGTGTCGCTATGCTCTTTTATCTATGAGTTACAATCCGCCCGCACCCGGCGGGCGGGTCATGCCATAACGGTGGACAAATTTGTGCGGGTCATAAATTTTGCTGCCTCAACTTTGCGTTTTCGTTGCTAGCGGATGATCTTGAGTCAGATAGACGCTCGTAAGTACGCATGCGCTTAACGTTCGAAAAGATATCGTTGAGAGGCGCGTGCTTTATGATGGACACGATAAACATACCGAAGAAACGTAAAACAAGGCCACTACTACGAAAAGGGAAGAGAAAATGCTGCCCCGGAACGGTTCTTGTTGGTTTATTTATGTCTTTCTCTCAAAACGACATATTTCTTGAAAGGTAAAATCAAGCGAACCAGGCGGACGGAAACGTAACAGCATCAAGCTATTCTACTGTGCAGTGATAAATGACACCACGCGAAAAGATTATCGATCCAAACACACACACACAGACCGGATGAGGAAAAAGGTTCTATTTTTTTCCTTTCGACCACGAGACGCACCGTTGCTATTTTTCATACTTATGTCACAGCGTTACAGACACGCCGGAGCCGAGCGGACGTTATGGTGGCCTAGGTTAGTCATTTTGCCTCGGTCGATAGTTTGGTTTCATGTAGAATAAGCTGATTGAATTGAAGGGGTTTTAAATATGCGTTTCATTTTATGATGCAATGCAAATTGCGGAGCGTTTCACTTCAGTTACAATGGATTGTTTAGCAGCATTTAACATAGAATAAGTTCAATTTCGATGAGTAGATTAAGTGTACAAATGTTTTAACACTAGAATCTAAACATCGGTTATTTTGACTACAACGCCATTTTCGATGTTAATGTCATTAAAAAAGGCTGAATATTTAAAAATAAAGTTTTTCTTTAAATCCAAAGCTACATTAAAAAAAGGAACCAAATTAAATTTTTCTATTTGCCAAGTTCCGAGAACCACATTACTCATCCCTCGAATGGTTTTAGCGGTCATTTTGATCCCTTTTTAACTCGCTTAACTTCGCCATTTTTTAAGATTTTTCGAAAACGTAAACGGCAATTTTTTTTAAGTATGTTTGTTGACTTTCATTTGGCGTTTTTGGTTTTTTATGCACATGTCCATCATTCCGCTTGCTCGGTGTAAAGCAAAAAGATCGAACTTTCGTTTTTGAAATTTTTATTTTTTTCAACATGTACAATATAAATATAGCAAAAAATTTGCATCAAATGCATTTAGCAACATTAAAAAAATAAAATCATATTTTTACGATTACAAATGATGCCACAAATTGACATAAGAGATAAAAAGTAACACAAATTTCCATAGTAAAGCATCCCGTGGAACGCTTCGAAACGGAATAATAATGGAACAAAGCACAGGGCGGAAACAGTCTACGGAAAATACAAAAATCCTCGATAAAAGTAGAAGAGAATTCAAATTCAATTAAATCTGACCTTTTTTGCTTTACATCGGATATCATTTATCAATGACCTCAATGTATGAAGATTTTTCGATCCGGTGAAAATGTTTGCCAAGTACATTTTAAACGATAGCAACTTTTAATCAATTGGATCTGCTGTACGCTTTCTGAACTGAATGGGTCTGGGAATGGGAATGAAAAAAAAACAAGTAATCTACAACTAATCGGATTGTTTTACCATTTGACCCCCATTCATTCTCGGCCTGTGAACTGGGACACCAGTTACGACACACACCACCAGTTACGGCCCTCGCAATCCGGGGTCATAGATATCATAAGTGACAGTTGAACATAGAACATTTCTTCTTGCCTTTATTTTTCCATTGGAGTCACTCCACACCGGCATGCCTTCCACTACGTACGTGATCAACTTTCCCGGACGTGGTCGTCAACGGCGTTCTTTCCGTTGCATATCTATTTCCCGCTCTTCAAAAACCAAAACGTTTCGAATACTAATTATCCATTCCGCCGGGAAGAACCCGGGCTGAAGGGATTAAAAAACAAAAAGTTATGAGAAGACCTATTGAGGAAAGTCCTCGAAAGTGGCCTCGACTCGAGGGCGGAAGAAAAAGGGCGGAATGCATCTGTTCGAACGCGGTTTTTATCGGTCGTAGTCAGGCCCTACGGCAGCGCCGGCCGCGTTCGTCGTTGTGGGTTGACTCGAGGGAAAATAAACGAGTAGGAAATGTAAACCGAAGAGAAAGAGGTGGGCTGCGCAAGATAGAACCGAAGGCCGGGCGGCCACTTGAGTGGCCCCGTTTGAATGCCGGGCGACGAAAGAAATCGACTGTTAATGGTCAGAGGCACACGACGAAGGCTGGGGGGAGGAAACCACGCAGAAACCGCGGCGTCTAATTTATCGGAAACCAGTTTTCCCAGTCCGGTGCCGGGTTCGTGCCTCGCGGGCTCCGGCGATGTGGAAAAAAGGGAAAATGTACCAACCGGGGCGGTATCTTTATGGAAATCAAAGCAGCGCTCGGCCGGATACGAGAACACTTCTCAATGGAGGGTCCTGTACGTGCCAAGACGATAATGTCAGCGTCATCGTGTGGCCCGAAACAAAAGAGGCAGAGGAAAACTACTCCGTCCACACCCACTCCCAACCAACCTGCGACCGGCAGGACCTGCGGGCCGAGTACCGCCTTCGCTACAAAGATGCTGCTGCTGCCAATGGGTTGGTTCTCTAGCCTTCGCAAGAGGCACACCAAAAAAGTGCATCGTTCCAAATCGACGCATCGGGCCTACCGGAACATTTAGCATCGGGTTTTGGCGAGGGCCCGAGAAGGCGTGCAAAATCATTTCGCAGAACTGCCGCCGTGACGAATTTCCAAATTCGCCCGATTATGCTCGCCACCACCGTGACCGTCAGCGGGGTTTTTCACAAGGAAGGCTCTGTCTGTCTCGTGCTGCCACGGACGCACGTTGGCGTTGGTTGTCATAAAATGCGCTCGTTCGCGCGTTGGTTCCACTGGAACACAGGGGCACAACAGGGCATCATCCAGTGGCCTGGAGTGCCTGGATTTTGCGTTTTGGTTTCGCTTCTTCTCCGCAACAGGGGGGTGGCCTTAGAAGAAACAGATGGCTGTATCCATCCAGTGTGACGTGAATTATGTTTGCCGGTTTCATTAAAGGAAATGTATGTTGTGCATAGAACCTCTACATATGCTCGATGCACATTAAAAAGCATAAAAAAGAAATTTTAACAACTATTTTATTTGCAGCTTAACTGCCTAGCTACTTAGTAACCTAACTCGTATTTGGTAAAATAGCATCATAATTTGTGTTATGCTTTATTAATCTTTCGATGAGATTCATTTGAATCTTTTGTAAAGAGTATTTCGATTCACGAATCGAATCTTGAATCCGATTCGTGAGATTCATGAATCTCCAAATTAGCTTAATGAATCTGCACGACTCTTTCACAAATCTTCATGATTCTTTCCTTGTCAAGGATCAAGTGACCAAGACAAAAGGAAGCTTCTCTTTCTTTAATCTTTGAACGTTAACGAAAATTAAAGATGCATGAGTCTTTGAAGATTCAGATTCATTGATTCTGTTAAAAGATTCTTTCAGATTCATCGATCTGAATCAGACTCATTCAAAACTAATCATAACTCAATCAACAAGCTTGGGTGGTAATTTTCAAACCAAATTCTACCAATTGTAATTCATTGGTTGTCGGAGACATATCATGTAATGTGAAAACAATAATAAAACATAGTTGGAAAACAAAATAAAATGAGGAAAAGAAAACTTGGCCCCGACTTCTATGTCTATCTATTCCCTCAGAATGCCTATCGATCACAACCGTTGTTGTCTCGATTAAATGACAAATATCGGTGCCTTTTCAACGTTCCTAAATTGGTGGAATTGCTTAGGGTCAGCTCGGTCACATTAACAAATTGTCGACCACGCGATTCACGATTTTCGCTCGTTGTCGGTTTGTTTTGATGCCTTATCCAAACTTTTCGCGTTCGTATTTTCGTACCTCTCCAGCGTACAGTGACAATCTGATGAGTTATTTTTGATTCAATTATAAAAAATTCATCAATTGTGATTCATTCAGGAAAGATGAAGAAATTAAATTGAATTAAATGTTTTGGTGCGATCGGCCTTTAAAGTGTCAACTAAGTTAAATTATTTACCAGAAGGAAATAAGGCACGACATAAATACTGCTGTATTTAAGAGCGTAGTAATTATACTCGATCTATGCTCTTATTTTGTGATGTAAATCACAGGGAGCACCTTTTCTTAAAAGACAATCTAATATGATCTAATCAATCTAATATGAGTATTTAAAATAACAAAATAATTCATATTAATAATCGTAGGGTTTTAAGTTCACTAAATGGTTTAGAAACTCAACTTCAATGCAGAGTCTCCAGCTCCAGAACAATAAGCCCTTGTGTCGTGAACTTAAATCTACAATGCGTCTGGTGTATATTTGCTTAACAACTTTGCTTCACCCGGAAGTTGACCCAACGAAGAGCCCCTTCCCTGAAACAGAACTGTTATCTTCTCTTCCCAATTTGCCGTTTTTTTAATTCTCCCGGGTCTTGTTCGGTTCGCCTAAATGATTCCAACAACCACACAAGCGCGTGCAGTAAACGAGCAAACCCGCCTAAAATTCCGCCTTAAAGTCATCTTCCCTACACCCGGTGCATCAAAGGGATCGTGAGCGGCCGCAGCAGCTAGCCGTCAGAACGCGGAACGAAACTCGTCGTTCAAAACAAACACGATGTATGTGCACGCTGCAGCAAGTCGTGAGCCGGGAAAAGGGTGGCCATTCGTCGGGGGAGTTGCTTGTTGGTTTTTAGGTATTTTTTAATGCCCGCTTTTACTGCATCTTACTTCTGGCTCTCGTTTTATGTCCCTTCGTCGACACGATCTGGTGCAAAGGGCTACGCTCGGAGTTGGTGTCTCCATGCGCTATGCTTCAACGTGCTTCAGGTTTTATGCTTCCGTTCCGAAGTGCCTCCCTAGGTCATGGGCAAGAGGATGGGTTTTCGCTTTCCCCCGCAGGCAGCACACCTTGCCACGCATTACGACGCACCAGTAATAACGCAATGTCGGATTGTTTCCTCACTCACCCACTTTTTTGTGGGTGTTGCTTCGTTAGCAAGATCGTGAAAAAATAAATAAATAAATATTGATACACCCGGGGCCGCGGGCCCCGGCATCGGTGGTTCATTGCGCTTTAACGATCGCGTCCTGCAGTAATTAACGAGCGACGATCGGGAGAGGGTTATAAATATTGCCCCGCCGAAGGTTAGGGGTTTTCGAACCCAAGAGACTCGGGGTCTCAAATGGCGTCGAAACCACAACGTGATGATGACGTCCGGTGGAAAACTACAAGCGACGAGGGTGAAAACTTACCACAATTATCGGCAACGCCAGTCCAATGATGTACAGCATCCAATTCTACGGGGACGAAAAAAAAAAAACGAGAAGTCACACGTGTTAGTAAAACTCCATTTCGGGCGTGGAGGTGTGAATCATGACGGATAAAAGTGTGTTTGATCGAAGAACCTAGCCCGGGTTCTTATCTTTAGCTTACCGTAACGGTTGAGTCATGGAACGGGTGCATGAGTGATTCATCGTCACAGAAGAATCCTCGCTTAAATGGATCGCCGGCGACAAAGAATATTAAAATCGGGAATCCAACTGCAGCGGAATGTTTGGGGAGAAAGAAGAACAACATAGAAACCATCAGTTTTGACGCATTTTTTCGAGTGTTGGCCCACGAACGATTCTTATCTACATCTATCTTATTTATGATACCGTCATCACCGAAGCCGAACAATGCATGGTTCAATGATACTTTGTTTCATGGTTGCTTTTAGACAAGGTTTCAAGATAACATCTCGTCGACGATAATAAATAGGCTAAAGATCCGGAAAGTGTTCGTGGAACGCATTTAATTCACATTTTTCTATACAAAGAATACAATTGCTTAAAGATTATATACAAGCTTCAGGAATTGCACGCAATTTGTGTAGGTAATAAAACGTTAATCTGCAATGTGGCGATAAATAAAAACATTCCTTTCTTGAATCATAAAAATACGTTTCATTGAGGACGTTATCAATCAATTAATAAAACAAATCTTACTCTTCAATGGAATGCTGAAACCAGAACCTGAATTAAATTATGCTTAAACATTTTTGAAATTTTAAAGTTTTATGGCTACCAAAGTATGAAAAAAAAATGACAAATTTCATGTGAGACAAGGATACTTTAAACGGCAAAGAGAAAAATTTAATTTGGGAAAAAAAGTCAAAGAAGGAAAGATAAAGTACCGGCACGAACGCTATCATTAGTCGACCCTTGGTACAAAACTAAATTATTGAACACAATCGAAGCTCGAATCACATGATTATAAATCAAAGTTTTCCCTCATTATCGTGACCACCGGGAATCGATTTCCGATAATGAAAAAAAAAACGAGCAAGACAAACCCGAAGAAGGGTCACGATGGTGGATCGATTTCATTATTCCAGGAGAAAAATCGATGGACAAGGACGAACCTCCCGAGGGCTTTTATTACGCTCGCTTTCAGCTGATCATGCCACCATCAGGAAGATTTTCTGCTGCCCAAGAAATGATTATACACCGCGGATCGATGGAGGCATTTCGATAACACAACCCGGTTACTAGCGCTTTCCCGGTGGATTTCACCCTCGGGCCCGGGGGGGATGGGCGGGAAAATTGGATGAATAAAACGTGACAATATTCGTTTATGGCTTAAAGACCATCCCACGGGGGCTACGGGTTACATCTGGGGCTTTGCGGTTGACTTGCAAAAGTCTTGTTTGTATTGCATGCGGCGATTGCACGGCGATGGTGCAAAAGAAAGCCAAATGTTTGCATAACATTTGCATAAATCAGCTACCCGTGAACCGTTACGCTCCGCCCGGTGTCGCTGGTGTGTCCCCTCCGGCACGATCGTGTTGTTGCATTCCTATGCAACCAGCGAATCAAGCCATGCACTCCGGAAAAGGCTTGCTCTGGGGTAGAGTAAACACACAGAGGGTTTCCCCGCTTCGGGTCAATTGAATTCGGCTCCAATAATTTGCTTCTGACAAGAGTGCACCGGGGAATGGAGGGTTGGGAGGGAGGAAAGAGGCTGATTTGTTGCAAAAAGAAGAGCAAAAACGAGCTGGTACATGTTATGACCCGCTTGTTAACGACGGTGTAATACTGCTTCGATTATCGTCAAAAGGAAGACGAAACACACACACACACACAAGAGGGCCCGCGCAGGATGACAAATAGTACGTGCGGCCGTTTAATTTGAGATCCTTGTTGAGAAAGCAACTCGCTGCAATTTATATGCAAACGAGACACACGGGACACACGGGGCGCGTCCTCGGGCCGATTAAGAGCGAAAGACGCGATGGCAATGCAATCAGGCGAACGTGGCGGCATCCCCACTGGCGGCCGGATCGGATAATTTACAACGAATTACAATGACATGCCCGCACATGGTAGGGGTTAATTGTAAGCCGCTTCGTATGGAAATGTGCCAGATTTGCATCCGGACGAACGTTCATCTCCGGATTGGTGATGATGTTTAATTTGTGGCTGAATGGAGCCGTTCTGTGGGACATCCGTGATCGTTTAATAAATGAAATAGAATTTATTTTCATGATGAATGGAAACGCTTCGAATACATTATAAATTAATCATAATTCAAACACAATGCGATTTTAAGCTTGTGGCGTTAGGTTACGTCTCAAAGCCAATTATTCGTTGCAAAATTTGAATAAACAACATCGGTTTGCTAATAAAACAGTAACAGTCCATCTATCCGGTTTTTATAATGTAAATCTAACGAACGTGTTATTCGTTTTTCAAACAATTGTTTCTTTTTATTGGCATGTATACGAACTTGGAATAATTCCAAAAAACGATAAAGCACACGAAATGTTAGTGTTACGTTTCCTGGATCGATAAGTCCAGCGCCCTAACAATCTTGATTACTATCGGCCCTAATTTTATTACCCGAAAGGCGAGTGAATGAAACATTATTTGATTTCAAAGCACGAACTATTTACTTTTGGGGAGAGATTTTTGGGGTTAAAAATTCGTTATGCATTCAATGGGAGACGGTTAAGAAAGGTGGAAAACCATTTTGCTATACTCGTGTTTATGAGCAGTTTTATGGCCCTTAAAGAACTGGCGATCCCATTTACGCCAGCAACAGAATTATCGATGCGTGTTTAGAATAATCGTTTACCGTCCACAAGTAATACTTTTGCAATGTTAGACTTGCATGTTTTATTTCTTTTGCCTAATAAAGACTACTGTCTTTTTATACTTTTATTCAGAAAAGGCCCAAATAACTTTTGCCTATAATTTGAGTACCTTTTCTATACCCAGCTTGTTTTAATGCCGGATTTAAATTTGAAGAAAAATAGCAAATAACATTTTATTCTAATTTTTGGCGTCGGTTAAATAGTTTATTACCGGATGTGCATACTGTTATTTTATTCGAATATAGTTATCGCACTTGTTGCCGAAAACCCTTTAGTTCACTGGCCTGTTATGAGTGCCCGTGCCTTGCATATTTGATGGACCATCACAGACTTGATTCCTTATTTCAGCCAAGAGGAAAAAAAAACAAATGAGCAATAAATTCTTAAAACCACATGTTGAAAATTGACGCCACATGCGAACGCATTAAACAATATATTATCAAGACGCTTCTGGCCATTCAAAGAGTGACCAAAAGTGTGTCACAACAATTAACCAATTTGTCGTGCCATGTGTTCAACACAAATTATCAAATTCCTTCTGTTTTGTGCCGAGAAAACAAAAAAAAATTGTGTACTGTAATCGTTCGCGAGCAATTGCATGCTGTTGTTTTTTTACCCTCGCGTTGTTGATGGCAGCATAAAATTGGGCAACCTTTTTCGACAACCATGTGACACACTCTATCTCCACTCACTTGGCTGACACTTGACAAGCAATTCAATTTGTTTCTTGGCGAGTTGTCCGATTGACGGACGAAGGATGGAGGAGAGGGATACGTAATTTGATCAAGTTACAAACTTTCCACCGCGAATCGGATATTGGGAAACAAAACCTCGACACGAAAGGGATGTCCCTGCACCGAAGTGCACTTTGCTGGCTGTGGCCATAGGCCCAAGAACACCACTTTCGACATGTAAATATTTATGCTCGAACCACTTCACCCGAGTGCGTCAGGGGGCATCCCCCGAATGGACGTTGAGATGAATGGGGAGGGCAGAGAACACAAAATCATATTCGAACCCCAGAGCACGTTGTGCATGTGACAAGGGAGGGAGTGCAAGGGTTAGGGGAATGCATTTTGTGTGTGTGAGTCTGCTTTTTTGTGAGTGCAATTGATTCGGAACGGAAACGATCCATTTGATTGCGCGCACTGCACATTAACGCCAGAGTAAACGCTCGTGTGAGATTGTTTTGTGGCGTTGGTGAAAGTGAATTCTTCCCCCGGCAACGGGCAATAAAAAAGGTTAGAAGGAGCACGGGAGACGAGGAAAACCCCATCAGTAGCAATAGAAACATGCAGCATGTGGTCGCGCTGTTTCCCCGAAGCGGGAGGCCTTTCCTTCTTCGTGCCGTTTGGCGACCATGTGTTGAAGTGAAGTGCGACGGTTTGCCAGCGGTGATTGATTGATACTTTCCTATCACAATGACGAAAGAGCAGGAGCAAAAAACATTTACAAAACCGAGGAAAACCGGCGTCAAAATGCGTCAACCAGTGTGTTTTTGAACGGAGCACCGTGCAACAGGGCGAATGAAAGCAGAGTAAAGTTACTCGGGGTATAAAAATCGTGGTAGAACAAAAAACCACAGTTTCGTCACAGTTCGGTGGTTTGCGGGTTTACTCAGTTGGTCGGCGACGAAGATCCTATTTCCATCTCAAAAATACATTTGTGCACATGCCTTTGCGCCATTGCCCCGAGGCTATCAACACACGTGGCGGTGAATAGAAGGCAGCTTTTTAATATAGAACTTCCCTACCAAATCTGTTTTTCTTATTGGCTAAAAATTTTACGACAAACCTAGAGCCCCACAAAAAATAAAACAATTAAATTCGACAAGTTTTAGATTGTTTCACAATTTATAAAGTAGAACATCGTTTCATTTCAAACGTTTTTCAAATGAAACAATCAAATGCAATAAATTGAAAAGGATATACAATAGTGCTATTTGCTAAAGTAAGTAATTTTCCTCATTTAGACATTATTTTGCATACCAAAAATAATGTACAATGAAATTGTAATGTAAATGAAGTCAAATTTCTTGTTGTCAAGAAGGAACCAAGCGTGACACATTTATATTCGAATGCATTTCTGTTATTTTTTTTCCCCAGCTATATTCCTTTACAGGTAATTGTTGTCTGCAAATTATAATAGATAGTGAATAGTGAATCGATTTGGTAAACAACATGGTATAATGTTGGTAGACCGAAAATAGAGCTGATAAGTTGGCAGATAAAATATGACATTACGCTTTAATGCGGAATAATAATGTTATATTGATAAACAAGTTATTATTTAGATAATTACTGAATTGATTGCCCAAATACATAAGTTCTACCAAATTTGAAAATATTTAATTTAATCGTTAAAATAATATCAACGAATGGGTTACATATTTGAACAATATAAATGCATATAAAACAAATTAAATTGCGATTAAGATATTTTTCGAAGGTATCCAACCTCATCAGGAAGTTATGAAAACTGGCTAGCTTTACTCTCAATTTGAAGACCACATAAGGCTGAATTTTTTTTCAGACCATATTCAAATCGTTGTGAATCACACTTTTATCATTGCTCTTTACCAAACAAACATCATTGCCTCTTGTTGTACCTAAAGGTGATACAAATCAAGGGGATTTTTTTTACAATTTTAACATCAGTTGCTGCGTATGCTGTATCACCACATTAGAAAAAACAAACACGCGATGCCACGAAATGGTACACCGCGTTTGTAGATTGTTTCGCTAGACTTCATGGTATTATTTATCCGTGACTCATATGTCTGTCGAGTGGATTAGATAGCAAACAGAAGGTCCGCGGTCAAGTGTGGACTGATACAAATAAAAAAAGACCCCCGCTTTTACCGGTATCTACCGATATGATCGGTCCTAGCGCGAGTTTTTTTGGGTGCGAAACGTGTCGATTGAGGGCAATTGTTTCATGTTCAGTTTTTGCTTCTAATTTTAACCCAGTTACGAAAGGAACACCAATTTTCCGTTACATTTCATAAACCCGGGGAAAATGGTAAACACACCGATCTATGCGAAGAATGTTTGATAGCAACAATCAGTCACCGGATGATGGGGCCAGGTTGCTTAGTATGCAGTTAATCTTAAGCCGTTAAGTACCGTGTTTGTTTTGATGAGCAATCCACCGCAAACTACAATTCAGTCCGAATGGCCACATAAAAAAAAGAATGAGTCCCGATCAAAGCTGACGCCGAAAATAGGTGTTTCATTTTTTTTCGGGTAGCAAGAAGTCATGCTGACATCACATGCTCGTCATTCGTAACCCATTACCGTGGGCCAAACAAACCATAATGTGGCCTCCCGGGTAAACTTGTTGTCGGCCTCCTCCGGTAGACAATGATGCCATTTTAGCCGGCCTGGGGAGTGAGTTGATGTCATCGATAAATGGCGCGAAAGAGCAAAAAAAAAATCGCTAGCAACATGACCCACGTGCCAGCCTCCAGCGTGTCACGAAGGTAAAGGTTGAAGGCATTCCATAACGGGCAACTTGGCGGCCGATGCGTTTAACATCCGGTTTCAACGTACGTTTTTTTAAACCTAATCTTAGCAACCGGTAGAGGCGGTTTTGGGAGAGTGTACAAACCTCAAAAGAAGTACGAGACAAAGATAAACGAAACTAAGTAGCACGCGAAATGATAATTGGTATCGCGTTGGGTGCGCCATTTTGTCAAGTGATAACAATGTAGACGGGAATACATACCGCAGCACAGGATAAGAAAGTCGAAGCCAACTTTGAGCAGCACCTTTTTGGTGTCATCCATCTTGGTGTTTGTTCGGGCGGTCTTGCGTCCGTTAGTGGTGGATACTATTGGTTCACGTTCACTTGAGGCAGCCCCCGATGGTGGTAGAACACTGCTAGCACTAGTGTTACTACTGCTGACCGATGACGATGGTGGAATCGCGTTGTTGTGCGAGCTATCCCTATGTAGGACCGTCTGATACTGTTGGGTTTCTCGCTGCAAAGGTGTAGCTTCACTGGGCGCTTCGTTCGCGTCGTGGGACATTTATGGAATGTCTCGAAGATTCACAATCTAGCACGATCGCGAGCCGCGCGTATCATGCACTGATAAACGCTGGGGAGGCGCCTTCAACGCACACTCTGATGCAAGCACACACGAGCACCGGCCTGCGAATGATGCGCATCAGCAGCAGCGACGCGACCGAATGTTTATTCGCGAGATAAACAACAACCCCGCGGTGTACGGTGTTCGCTCACACCACCTGCACTGCAGCAGGCGAATGTCTCCGTCGTCGTGGGAAAACTTCACAAGTTTATCATCCAAGTGAACATTGTATTTACCAATGCCTCGGGTAAGACGTAGGGAGGGTAACGGGGCGGCGGAATGAAAACAGTACACGCGCGTGTTTGACTTCTTCGTTTGCTCCTTTCCTTTCCTACCACCAACACCCTATATTTACCCCCAGAGAAAGATTGCACCGCGTTCTACCTGCTCTCGTGTTGCCCACTTGTGCGCCCCACCAGATGACGATGGGGGTTTACGTGTCCTTGAACATGTTACCTTCGCCCAGATTTGTTTTTGGTTCGGTTCCTTGCCCGGCGCTGATGCTGCTCGCCGAGCAAAACCTGTACTTATCCCAAGAGCAAGGTCAAACCTGCGTCTCTGCGGAATGTTTCGGTGTTGTTGTTGTTTTTTATTTTTATGTTGTACGGGGAGCTCCGACGAAAGGATGGGCTAAAAAAGAACAGGTTGGCCTCGGCGCTATCGCTGAGCAATTTTCTCTCTGCTCCTGGGGCGAATTATAATCGGCACATTATCACTCCTTTTGCGCGGGATGTACAATTATTAATCGTTTCACACCCGTGGCTGGGGAAAGAAGTTGGGGAAGCTGTGTTATCGCCAGTGGCGGCACGGCGCCGAGATTGATTTGCTTCCAATCGATACTTTGCCGTGGGTTTACGAGGCCCGGAAAATAAACAGTTATAATTGAGGCATAACACTTTTCTCTTTTTTTTTTGTGAAGCCAAACACCTCGACCATGCACGGGGAGACGTCGGGTTGCAGAACGAAAACAACTCGCAATAACTACCGCTCGCACAACCACTCGCGACCGAAGTTCAGCTGTTACTGAATCGGGGTTAGTGTTGCTAGTTCGGAAAAGCACCTACCTGGGACGATCCGTTCCTAGAAGAGAGATCATGCACCCAGCTCCGCGCAATAGCGGACTACAGGTTCTTTGAAACAAATATGAAAAGTACCAGGGACTCTAGTTCAGCTGTGCTTGTATTTTATACACGCAATGCACTGTGCTAAACTGTTCGACCCGTTCTTTACGTGGAAAAGCGACAGGTATTTGCGGACCAGCCTGTTTTTATACTGTGTAGTGAACTGGGAAAAAAGAGACGGATACATAATGCAGCTGTTTCAGGTTCTTTGCACCCAGTTTCGCGGACTCATTCCGTAGGTTGCGGAACCCTATTCCACTACGTTCCGAAAAATTTCTAAAATTCCCATCACTAATGTCGATGGGACGAGAGTTGGCAAAATTGGGATTCGAAAGATTCGACAACCGCTTCCTTGCGGGACTCTAAAGGATTGGATCTAGTGTTGGAGATTCTTTCTTGTAAATTATAATGAAAAAAATTTTCAGAAATTTTCGAAATGCATAAAACTCTAGTATTTCATGCTTCTTTGCGAATTCATGAATCTCTATGAATGTATAAATCTTAAGAGTTGTGAATTAACTTTATCTCTAAATTTGAATAGCGTTGTGTATGGAATTTCGACAAAACGCGTTGAGAAAGTGGTATTTCATGAAACTTGAACAATTCCAGATTAATTTGGATTTAATGAATCTTTGAAGATATATGATTCGCGGGAGATTAACTTATCTCTAAAGATTCATAAATCTACTTGAATTATGAAAGATTTATTAATCATTATGAATCTTGAAAGATAAGCAATAGCACAGGTAACACGAAAGGCGGAAGGGGATCCGGATACATATGATAAGTGGATATTGAACGTAGATAATAACGTAAAAATATCACTTTCACGTTTTCAAAAGCAGTATGTTTTATTCCTTAGCGGCGGTACACTCATCAGTACTTTCCTGAAAATTCACCACGTCTCTTACTTGCAGAACCGTTACACTAGAATTTTGATCGTCAAATTTGCACGTCACGGTGTGTTCGCCTAAGCGGAATGTGTAAAACTGTGAACCATACTTGCTGCGTAAATACACCGACCGTGGATCTGCTTTGAGTACGTCGATGATCGAAGTCTATAAAACAAATTGGTGAAAATTAATGTTTGAAATTGTACTATTAGATGCCAGTCAACTTTACTTTTTCAATTCCTAACGCTTGTAGCTGCGATTCAGCGTTGGTGTTGAAGACCACATCCAAAATGCTGCTATTCAACACCCAATTGGGGACGGACACGGAAGACACTGATTGGGAACTTGATCCCGGAGGGTTGTTGTCCATTAAGCTCGTTTCTTCTCCATCCGGCGCTTCCCGTGAGTTGTAAAATTCAATTTCGCTCATGTTTACCGGCACATCGTATTGGGGTATGTAAGGTTTGATGTCCAACACTGGAGTGCCGTCAACCTATCAAGAAACAATTAGAACGAGATTGTATAATGCACGTTCTCATAAAAACATTAACGTACCATATCAGTCCCGAAGAAGTACACTTTAGAGTCTTCGACTCGGTCCAGCTGCACCAAGGAGAGTCCTATCGGGCAGGGTCGATGGGGTGATCTCGTGCTGAAAACACCTACTCGTTCGCCACCGAGTCGCGGTGGTGCAACTTTTGCCTTCAGGTGGTTTGGATTACGATGGAAGTGATAAATGATCCATATATGAGAAAAGCTTTCCAACCCTTCGAGAGAATGGCTAGGATTGTTGAAAACTGTCGACGAGATATCAATTCTACTGAGTAATGCTGAGGCTATACTAGCTTGCCGTGGTACAGCCCGCTTTTCGTTGAACACCGTTCGAATTACGCCTATCGGTTTGAAGGAACAGCTTTCTTCCGGAGCTGCGATAACTTCTTTTGTCTGAAAATATAATGTCGCGTCGTAAGTCGTTTGTCTTTTGCGTTATACTTCTGTTGGTGTAGACTTACCACGCTGGTGTCATCTTCGTTTTGCTTATCCTTCTGGCATCCAGGACATCGATAGTCATCTAGCATCTTGAGAGCATTCCGTAGCTCTTTCGTATGCATGTGCTGCAAGTTAGTGATTTGCTGCCTTCGATGTGAACAAAACCATCGTCAATAATTCGTCCGCGAACAGAATCACGGGAGACATTACCTTAAATTTTTCATTTCACTCCTTGCGGTAGCTAACTGGGCTTTTAGAAATTCTACTTCCGAAGTACTCATCGTGAAAAGAGAAATTTTTATAGGAATTATATCGCACTTTTAGGAAAGAAAGTTGTAAACAAACTTGTTTTGGCTAATGTTTAGAGTTGAAAATGCCGACAGTACCTACCAGATTATATACCGTTCCATTTGCTGGAACGACAGTAGTTCTAGGTTTGACAGACTGTTTTAGATTTTTTAACTGCATTGGATAACAAAGAAGCAAAATTTGAAAATTGATTATTAAAACCATTACTAAAATCAGTGCCTTATAATCCTCCAAGAACAATTCTTTTATTATGTATACGTAGTTTATATTTCTGAATTCGTTCCTTTTCAAATCCTAGTTCGAATCGATTCCCATCCCTATTTGTTTTGATAGTCGGCATTAAACCCGGTGAAAACGTCAGTGCAGTTTTCTGCATTCTCTTCTACCCGATGAAATTAATAATTTCGAACAAATATGCATACTGGCACGTGCTCAATAAATTAGTTTTGAATACTTTCCAATATTTAGTTAGTTTTGAATATTTTCCTTAGCCATTAGTTTTGAATTTTTTCCTTGTTATTTTAAACTGTTTATCAAATTTACAATTTACCTCCATGAAGGCTCCCGGTATTTCGATGGAGAGGCTTCGAACTGATAGCGTTTGTTTAAATTATCCTCAATTCTGATATTGTCCTTCACAATTTTAAAATTTGAGAAAAAATAACCAGCTATATTCAACCTTACTAAAAACTTCTCACGTATCCGCTATACTACAATCAAATACCAACCGGTTTGTATAATTTATTACCGGCCACGTGCCAAGGTGAAACATAACGTCGGTTGATTCAGGTTATACGATATGTATGACTAAGAAGAGTCCTTATTTGATACCGTTTGCATTACGAGAGGGATTGAATTACCCCGCCGCATTAATGTGACTTTCCCGTCCAATTCCAAACGAGCCGCTTAAGCCGGGATAAAATATGCAAATGTTTCGTACGGGATGGATAAACGAAATGCAGTCGATTACGTGCGATTACGGGATAACCTCGCGTGGCACTGTTCCGCAGTCCGACGCATTTTCATTTTCCATCAACAACAAACACAATAACAATAAGCCATACTATCGTCGTGTCGCTCCCCCCGAGATCGGTGAGGAGTGATTTTTGATTGTGTATTTATTAAGATTCTTTGTTTTTCGATTACAATAAATAGATATATAATAGTTCTAATATTAGAGATATGATTGCAGTTTGAATAGAAGTGTACCACCGACGACGTTCAATAATGCATAAATCACTTATGATATTTAAATACTTTGTACCTTTTCCTTCGTCCACTTTGGCTAGAAAAAGCGAATACGTATACAGTGGGATTGACTGGCCCACCCCCATCTAGGGAATTTGTGTATTGCCGGAAGTTACCGGACAGTGTTGTACAGGTAGCAGGGCTTCATTCGACACGGTTTTTGGTTTTGGTATGTACAGTACTTGTCGCACATACGATAAACACGTAAAAGGGCTCATTTTACACATTAATCAGTGCTCGATCAAGCAGTAGGACCTCGGCGCAGCATCGGCGTCGCTGGCATCGGTGGCGGTGGAAGTAGTGGTGGTGGTGATATCAGTGTCCTCAATATTCGATAAAAGATCGCTCCTTCATAGTGATGTTATTTGCCCAACGGAAAGGTATGCTTGTCCCCGATGTGCTCCTTTGGCCACATGCACTCACAGCCGGCTTCAATCTGGGGGAGGACGATTCGAGACGCTCAGTTAGGGTAGTCGTCGCGGAGGCAACCTAGGTTCACTAATTAAACCATCGTACATACCTCCTTCAGGGCGACGTGCTCCCAGCAGTTGGTCGGTTGGGTGTCGACAGGGGTCACCTTACGTCGAGTGATGTAGATCTTCTGGTGTATCTGGGTGCAGGACAGTCCCGTCTCGGTGCACTGGAACGAATGAAGACACGTCGTCGGAATGGAATGTCAGAAATCAATCATTTCGTACCGGATGCCGGTGTCCAAAATTACCTTATTCTGGTAGTTGTTGTTGTACGAACCGAGGCAGGTCTCGGTGACGTAGTGGTTCGGTCGGTACTCGTACCCATCGGTGCCATTGCCAACGTACACGATGTTCAGCAGCACCTCGCAGACGGGCTGCCGGCTGTGCGACCGTTTCACGATCGACAGCGACGGGTTGTCGCCCATTTCCGCATCCGGCTGACCGCCGTACTCGACGTCATACTCCACGATGTCCGCCGGTGGGTTGGGAGGTCCCGCCCGGCCCCACTTCATTAGCGGCGGCCATACGTTCGGTCTGGCAGCGCCGGCGAAGAGGTTCCTCAACGGGTCGTCATCCTGTTTGCCCATCACCAGCGCCATTGTGATGGCGAGCGAAAATAGAAAAATCTATCCCATTTCGAGAAGAGTGGGTGATACGAAGTCGTTTTTTCGAGAGTGCGTGGAATGAAAAGAGAAGTAGACAAAAGAAAGTTATATTAGTGCCAAAAATCTCATCGAAAAATTCATCGCTTCAAAATGGAATGTGATTGTGATGACCACGTGACGTACCGCAGGGACAAAAATCTAGCTTCCAGTATTTCAGTGTTTGAAGTTTACCCAAGGCTTTTTCCTACTCGACAGATGTCATAGCATATCAGTTTAAAATTTGTGCAGGTAGAGAATTATTTGAAATTTTTTAAATTACCCATTTCTGAGAACCAGACAAAATGCTGGCCTAATATTAAAATTTGAATAAAAACGTACAACGGGGTAAAAACAGGTGCTCCAAATTCACTTGAACACCGGTACCATAAAGGCTAAACTGGTCCAAAAAAAATCTGTATTTTGAACATTTCTCTTATATTCTAGCTGATAGAATTTAAATATTGAATATTTTTTTATGTTTTATAATCATCGTTATTTGCATCCCGATAGAGAAATTAAAATTAATACGTGCAGATATGGGATTCATGTAAAGTTTGAATTTAAAATCTAAACTAAAAAACAACTAAATTCTTAATAGCAGAATTTCAGCCTGTTAAATCAGCAATAAATAAGAGAACATCAAAACAATTTATAGAATCAACAACAACTCCCAAACTGTTAGAAAATAACGATTTGATACATCACTGTCCCACGTCTGTAGGATAATCCATCCTATCGAATCTGTTTGAGGGATGGTTGGTATTTTTTATCCCCTCTGACGTAGCTCACGCGAGACTATGCAGTTGTTTAACTCCCTTAAGCCAGATGTTACCCCCGGCACCTCTTCCCTCCCATTGCACCGTGTCCGTGATGACGTAGCGTGGAAACGTGCCGGACGATTCGGCTCAGATAAGATAGGCTCACTTCTGAAGTGCCTACCGGAGTCGGTCAATGCATCGAGCAGCTGATAATGCGGCTTCGGTTGTGAAATAATTGTAATAATTTGATGACAAATACACCCACACACACACACCTAAATGTACGGCAATCGTAAGCCGCGCGAAAGCTGTACTTTTCCACCCCAATTTCCAGCCCCATATCAACCCGAGTGCCATCGACACGCCGTGACTCGATGCCATTGGATCGGTGTTCCGGCGCCAATTTGTACGAGCATGTGTTTTCCAGGGGTATGGGGAGCAATGGAATGCGCAACATACGGTATGGTTTCCGTTTTCCGATTTTCTCTGTCCATACGGTTTTTCTGATGGACACCGATATGTTGATATGTTGCGAGACTGAAGGAAAGGAAAGTCGGAAGAGAATCTGGGGTTGGGACAAGGCGTGATTCAGATTTCCTTCCCGTGTCCGCTTCGGGGAGGGCACAGTCGTTACCCGTTTTGCGGTCGTTATCGGGCTTCGCGATGGGCGCTGAGTGTTACCTTTTAATTATGTTGACCTAGCGCGATTCGATTCGTTCGCTCAATATGGTCGACGCCATTTCCGCGACGTACCACCCGGACCGGATGAACCGACGTCGAGGTGTGTGGGTTGGTTTAATGTCCCGCTGCCGATAGTGAGTGAAATGGCACTTTATTTGATCTGTCAATAGAGGTGACAAATAGTGGCCACGGGAAGCCGGCGCCCGAAAAACCAGCGCGCTCACCATTTGCGCTATCGATCGATCGTTTTGCGTGCCGAGAGCCGTTTTTGGACGCGTGTCCCCGTAATTGGGAAACCCATTGAAGGACGATTGGGGGGTGGGGGGGATGGTAGTTTATTTTTTGCCCATTCCAATTCCTTTATATCGCCGAGTTCTTTACAGTTCATTAAAGGAGCAATTTGGGAGCGATTTCGTCTATTTAGCAGATACGATCTGCGTCGGTCTGCTCCGCACTTTCATGTAATGGCGTGTCCACACTCTTCTGGGGAGGGGAGCGGTAACAAATTTGCCTCGTCGTAATGACCCGGCCAAAGGATCATTAACGTCAAGCCGCGGGCGAAAGAGATCGGCTTCGCAATCGGTGGTGCGATTATCGGCATTAGGAAGGACGCCATCGACGGTGGCGTTTGGATGCTGGGAAAATGGGCTTCAAATTGCATTACCGGCCATTTTTCCGCTTTCCAGTGAATTGCGTCGGTAGTTTCGATCGCTAACCGCGGGGGGGAGGCGAACAATCGGGACACCGATTTGTCGGATGTTTGTCTAACTTTTAACGCTAATAACACGTGCTAACGTGCGTCGCCCGTCAGCCAATCCGTGTGCCGTTTGTCTTCGCCATGATTTATCCATTTATCCCGGCAGGACGGGGAACACCCGTCCTGTTCACTATCAGTTCAGGCAACCGGCTGAGAGCTCGTCGAGCATTTATTTGACATGCGTTTGATACGCGTGGTGAATTATTGAAAAAGTTGCCTGCTGCAAACGGATCCGAACATATGCGGTCAGCATTAGGGTCTCAACATCCAACCGTGTGGAGTGAATAGGCAAGGAAGCCACTTGTAGCAGCCAACTTTGGAAGCTCGACACTCCGGAAACTAGTTGATTTGTGACGCACTCTGCTTCACTGGCTCGAAATATCGAACACAAGCGCTGTCCGGTTTAGCAACGACACACTCGACCCTGGACAAGTGTGGCATAATAAATCCATTACTTTTATAAATATTTATCGGAATGTCCCTTGTACTGCTTCGCCATCCATTCGTATCCTTTGGTGGGACGCGGTGAATTGGTAGCTTGTGAGAAAATGAATCGTTACGCCATCAGCGAATGCTGATCGAGTGCTCCGAAGCACTCCAACTGCAGCTGACGGATGAACAAACCGGACTCGGTTGTGCGTTGGTTGCTTCCGCGGAACGGAACCTCCCAAACTGCCACGTCTAAAACAACGAAAGTGCACAACGGGCGCCATTTCTCGGTGGAGGGGATGCATAATTAATGAAAATTATTTAGTGCAAATTTTATTCAACGTTCAGGCAGAAGCTGCTTGCAGGGAAAGTTTTCATCAATCACCGTCACCTTGATTACGATCCAATGCAAGTGCAGCGGTTGCAAAACATGAATACAACATTTTGCCACAGTTTCAGAGCAAGGATGAATTTACCAGTAATTAACATACATTATGTAGCTGCTTTAAATAACTTTCAGAGTGCGTTAGGTGAAGCATAAATAAAGTAAGGCAGATATTGCCTCTTACTAAAGCTAAATGAAAATAGTTGAATTTAATCAACCAAAACTATCCATTCCGCAAGTGCAATTTTGTACTGAAAGCTGCTCCTTGTGAGTCCACAATGTGGAAAAGCCAGCTCAGTTTCCTGCAATGACGTTTCCCCTTTTAAAATAGTTTCTCGAACGATTTTTAGTGGGTTTCGGCGTTCAGTAAACGAATATTCAGAAAATTGTAAAGAAGGGTTAAGGGTTATATGTTCTTTGAAATAATTAATTTGAAAAATAATTATGTTTATGATGAAAAACACTATCCATATCCACTTTGTTTGTGAGTTTGTATTCAGTATTCAGCTATTAGTTTGTAACATACAAACTCAGTGTCATATGACTTAAACATGTATAAAACATGCATCTTCTTAAATTAAACAATATTTTGTTTCACAATGTTGCATCCCACTTTCGAAAAGATCTGAGGGTTTTTTCCCTCATCGTTTGATTGGCACCCAAAAGCACTGGGAACACTTCGATCGCGGTTCAGCTCGGAATGAACAAAAACTTGCTGATGCAATTTTATACAACCTTGCGCATGATGGATGCGATAAAAGTCAACTATTGAAAACTTATTTCACTACCATACTTGCTCACCAACCATCTATATAGCATTACATCGAGGCTCCAAACGAATGGACACGAAAAGAACACACCAGATAATCGAACAGTTTTATTTTCCTTTCTTTTTCGTTGTTGTGGCTTGCGAGCGCTCAAAATCAATTGCAATATCCAATCGCAAGCAAATGGTCAAACCACGTGCCTGCCCGTGTTTGTCCGGCAAATTGAACGATTTTGCAAATCCTCGAACGGCGTGGAATTAGTTTCCACTGATCCAGATCATTATTCTGGCGCAGCAGGAAGAAAGGCAAAATAAAATACAAAAGGGGAAAAAACAACCTACACGCGGTAACAAAATGGCTCTCGCTCGTCGCCGGTATCGATAACAAAATGGAAAGCCCCGCAACGCGATACAAAAAAAACGGGGTAAAAACAAGTGAGTATGAATAAATTGATCAATAAATGACGCTTTACTAATTGGTATTTGTTTTTCAACGGCGGAGTTTTCAGGAGAAGCGAGCTTGTCCCCTCTTTGGAAAAATGGAACCCGAGCACGGGTGACTTCCGGTGATGCAATTAGATGCATTCCTGTCGGGAAGCGTGAAGCGTGGCACTTGTCGGAATGGCACTCGAGAACGAAAAAGAGAGAGAGAGATAGAGGAAAGAGCTGGTGGAAATGGAAAGTGGTCAATTTTTCGCGCTGCCCTTTCAAGTGCTCGCTCCTCCAAAAAACTTCGCACGACAATCCTTTGCGCGGTTCTCATATACATTCCAAAACCATCGACACTTTGGGGCGGAAAACTGGCTGCTAGGAAAATTAAAACCCGTCCCTCCTTCATGGGAATGATCGCTCGGGTGAACCCCCCATCCCCTTCCCCCTCCTTTTTCGACTCCCTATAGAATGATGGTAATGAAATTAAAATTTCATCAGTCTCCAAACTTTTCCCAGTTGCCTTCCACAATTTGCCATTTTCGTTGCGTCACCTCGTGCCCTCCTGAAACAGGGCAGGTGTTTTCTCTTTTTTCCTCCCCACCCTCTGGGTGACCCTCCGCGGGCTACGAAAACGCTGGGAACTGATTTCTCGTTCGACTGAGCAAATGGATGATGGATTGCTTTACAGATTCGACAGGACGAGGCGGAACACAATCGGCTTCACGGGAGGCACTTACAAGCTTTGCAATTTTATCCATCTTTGCTCGTGGGCTCGTGCTCGTTGGAACGCTGCTGTTTGGCGGAATGTTGGCCGGAATGTACGGGAGTGGTGTTTCGGGTTGGGAGGCCGAAACGGAAACACTACACGGGTCCGGAAGCTCGATGGCACAACACGGGAAAAGGGAAATAAGGCACACGCACACACTACTAGTTCGTTTCTGGAGGTCTATGCTACTTAACACACGAACAAAATAAAACAAACACTACGAAATACTACTACAACATTAACTCCAACTCTGACGTGAGTCACTAGAAAGTCTAATGTGCGCAATCGATTGCAATGTCACTGGCGTCAGTTTCGGGTGCACTAAGGCGCAAGTGATTTGAGGCCACCTAAGAACGTACTGGCCGATCCACCGCCCAGTGGCTGGGCTTTTATAGCGCCTAGCTGCTGGTGGTTACCCGTGGCTAGTGGGAATTACTCCAAGGAAAAAGAGTAAAATGGAACGGTTTTATCGAGCCCGCGCTCTTATCGTGGCCAATCGCGAAATGCAGATAAGCTCCTCACCGTTAGCATCGCTTGTTTTTTCTTTCGAAGCGGATCATCACAACACTATCCACAACAGCTGATAGCAGGTGAAGAAAACCGACATGATGGCATCCATGGGTTTTGGCGTTGACGCATGCGGCGTAGGCGTTTTGCGGCGGGTGACTTAATCCACCATTAAGAAATTATGTTTCATTTTGACCCAAGGACGACGGTTCGCCAAGGAGCCAGTGAAGGAAAAGATATTTATGTCGATTCTTACCGATTTCCGCTATCCACCCGCGTAAGGGATGTTGTTGCATGTCGGAGGATTGCCATTTAATCCTTCCCTCAAACAATGATTCTCCACAGTTCGACCGTAGGGATACATTAGACACATCAATCTCACGATGAATATTTATAAGTTTTCATAAGTTACATTTATTAAAAAATAGATTGGAAATTTTATAGATCTTCAAGAATTTAATATAATTTACGAGAAATTGGATTTATTTTTGTTTACGTTCACAACATGTTTTTTTTATTTGGTGCATCAAAAAACGTAAATAAATAAATAAAGAATGCTAAAATACATTTTATTTATCTGAATCTCACATTTAGCCAAAACAAACTTTCTCTTACGAGGCTTTTGCTTTTTGAACCTCCGAACCAGCACTGGTAAAGGCGTGATACAATAGCAATAGAAATATTTCAGTATCGAAATTTATTTTTGTTAACATTTATATTTATTGCATTGCATTACAACAATGGCTTGTCAAAGCGCAAAATCTCTTTAATAAGATTAAAAAAAATTACAACAATGGTTTGCACATCTCAAATAAGTAGTGAATTCTGTTATTTAAATATGTCGCTGATTTATTTTATTACATTTATGTGATTATGAACCGGCCTTAAAAAAATATTATAGAGTAGCTAGTTGAGTTTATGTAGGAATATAGTTGACAAAATTTTAGTGAATTAGGCAGATCTTAATATTCCATTGTTGAAAATTGCTATCTTTCATTATAGGCGTGAGACGATGGTTAAAACAAAAACATTATGATATTTCAATGACCATGGTACAACTAGTGTTGCTAAAGAAAGCCTCCGAGTACTGCGTCAGTCAAACGCCATTTTCCACTCGCCCCCCGGGTGTGAGATTAAAGTTCAATTCTCTTTAGAGGTTCGAAGAAAAGCCACCCCGCCCACCATCCTTGGAAAATACGCGGGATGAAAAGCGTCCAGAAGGTGGATCTACAATGAACTGCAATTAGTTTATAGCTGTCTGTCGTTCGCTCCCAACCAGGACCGAGGGACGCGGCCGGCCTTCCCGTGGAAAGTTCAGTTTGCACCTGATTGGAGTGAACCTCTCCGCAGAACCCCCCCTCCCCACCCTTTGCCGTCGGTATCGAAGGGGACTTCCCCCGGAGTGGTGTATCGATGACGACGGCTTAATCGTATTCGAGCCTTGTGTCCCAAGCCGTCGAGTTCGAGTCCGTAATAAGTTGCGCTGGCATTTGTGGTCTTCGGTAAACGGTACGACTACCTCGCCCTCACTACTCCCCCTCCCCTCCCCCTACCACCCGGGAATCAGTATCGGTTTGCAGGAAAATGAGTGCCCTAATATTTCGAACAATTAACCTGTTTAACTAATTTAACACATGAGTGGCGATGAATCAACCCCCGCCATAGGGGTCGTGGAGGGGGCAGAATGGGACTGTTTTCCACAATGGCAACCGGCTGCGAAAGCATGGAAATACAACACCGAACAGTTCGATCAGCCTCCGGTGGCTCGTGGAAAGGGGGTCGGGTGGGATGGTGGCCCGCTTTATCGGCCGTACACATGTTCAGCTGTGTGTGAATTCGTCTGCGTGTGGTTTTTCCGAACGGAGAGGCCCGGCGGTAGGCGGCATGGGGCACAGCAACAACGGCGCCAATGTCCTCCGCTGCGTATGCAAATGTTTATTATCGTTCATTATGATTGTCAAGCTTGTCATAAATTATTAACAACCCTTCGGCACGGTTTTGTACAGCGTCGGATGTGGGAGAAATTATGGCACTACTGTAGCGTTTTCCTTGCATTGAGGTTTATTAATCGGATACACTGTGTGCGGCGAAGCCTTTCTACACTTCGGCGTTCTTCCCTCGTTTGGCAGCTCTCCGAATCACCTTCATAATCATTGTCATGTTTCCACAATGTTTCCACTCCGATAACTGAAGGCCACCCGTAGAGATGGGGTGAACCGTTTGCTGGTAAATTTGAGAACTACTGTCATGGAAAGGGATTTACGTTTAATAAGCTACCCATCCTAAAATAGATAAACATGATTACGCTGTGTTCGATGGGAGAAAGTGTGGTTCATTAAATTAAAATTCCAACTCATTGTAAAGAGAATTGATTAGTAAAAATAGGAACCCCTCTGCGGGGGGACGAGCCAGAAAGAACAATGCTCCCGATCGACTTTGAAGTTGACGATAAGGCGATAGAGATTAAAAGTCAAAAACAACAACAGAGGCACACAAAAACGTGGTCGGCTTCGAGTGCCCCCTGTCTCCATAATGCCAGGAATTCCCTCCAGGGATAATTGCGGATGATGATTCATGGCGCTACCGGCATTTCATAATTTACGTAATGATGTTTTATCAGGGTTTTTATCTAATTTAAACGTTCTTCCCCGGGAATTCCTATTAAAGCCCGACAAATACCCACGCTAAGCCGCGTTGAGCCGAAGACAATCGAGCAATGAATAAAGTGTTAATCAATTTGATTGATTAAATGCTAGCCACATGTACGCACAACCCCTTTTTCACGGTGAATCATGTGTCGAACGAAGATGTATGAGGTCGAGATTACACAGCGAAAATCGGTTTCGGTCTAGTGTAGTTGTTGTTAACTTTCGATCTGATAAGAAGCAGAACATGAACTAACAAGTAAGAACACTTATCAATGTCTCTATATGGGGGAAGTATTTGCTCTCTTCCTCATCCACCAGAGAAGGAATGGTCGTATTTTTGTTATCTTGCTCACCAGGTTAATAATTTGATATAACTAAGTATTGATTTAACAGATAGTTTCGGATTCGAACAGGATTCCATGAGTTTAGTTCATATCAAAGTTCATTAATCGCTCGTTTAAAAGAATGACCGATTGATTTTTCTTTTAAACAAAAATTATGGCGTCAAATCATGAATAAATAAAACAAATACGAAAATATTTATATACACCTAGATTCATGATTTATTTCGTAGGCAGTTTTCTGCCTAAAAAAATGGTTTTGATTAACGAATATAATTAACCTATCTAGATAGTCACAGATATTCATATTTCTGTAACTAATAATTTATTATGGACACGATTTGAATGCATACAGATAGTTATAAAGTTCAATTCCTCACATGCGAAAAAATGTGAATGCAATTTGAACATTAAACAATGTTCTGGATGTAGTTTATTGATCAAGCCATACATTTTGCATTTGTTCAGAATCAATTCCTTCTTGCGAAGGATAAAATAAGTTCGGAAGAGACCGACAACAGTAACACTTCTCTTCGACACATTTTTAAATCAAACCTGGCATTGCTGGATAAAGGCAAACTCAACACCGGTCGCTCGACAACACGGTTAATCCTTGAGGGATCCACCCGGACGTATCATCATGGTAATACTTTTCATGCATTCAGTGAAACCTTTTCCCATATTCTCCGGAAGCAGGCGTCCTAGTTTCCGGGCTGCTGGAATTTACCTTCCAACCGGCTGAAAGCTACTCCAGCATTGTTGAGCTAATTGAATGTCATTGCAAACGTGCGTCCCGGGAGGGACGAGGTTGGTGTAGCCGAGGACTGATAAATTTCCCCAGCGGACAGTGGAGATTTACGTCGCACGAGACAGGCCATCTTTTGACCGTTAGAACCGACCGAACGGACGGTGCAGGGCGGGTTGGAGTGCTACACCGGATTGAGTTCGCTCGATGGGATTTCTTTCCTGCCCGTTAATACGTTTTCTGTACCCTGGATGGAAAACGCCCAGACGGCCCGAGCTTTTCCCACGACGCCATCGTGCCCAGCCTTCTTCACCTGCTTGTCGAGCTGCTCCCGATGGAGATTGATCTGTATCTCATTGTGCTGGCGAATGTTTTGTTGCGTACTTCTACACCAGCGTCGATTTATCTTCCACATCCACTAGGGGCGGGGGAAAAGCGAGCGATGGTAACATATGTACGGCATATTCGTTTGTCAATTTATTCCATCTGACTGATGTTTGAAATTACAATCACGTCGGTGCGAGCAGAGGTTGCCTTCAAAAATAGCATTTCCCCATACCATAGACCGTGTCTGCCGAAGAAAGATTGGCTTTAACCGGGGATTTTTCCATAGTACAACTTCGACTAAATCTATTCTGCACCACGAGGAGTGTGGCCGGAAGTTGGGCAACGGGTTGAAGAAAATCCGTAAAGGAAATATTGACTGTATGCAGTAAGTGTAACCGAGCAAAAGGCGGAAGCAGGAAGCTTTCCAATCCGTTGTGTTGCCTGCTGCCAAGGAGGTACGATCTACTTGGAAAGTGACTCCGGAAGTTTGCTCCACAAAACTGCTAGATAAGGGACATGGGGAAGTGTGTGTTGAACGCACCTGCAGCAGATCCGGTTTGGTGTACTTGTGTCTGTTCGTAGCTGGTAACACATTTTCCCAAAATACAAGCCTAACACACAGCCAAGAGCGCATTGTTTAGTAGACACACACACATACCAACTGGCTGGGCACTAGAATCTCACCTAGTTCCGGGCTGCTGGTATTGGAAGAAAATTATGGATACGGTCACGGCGGGAGGATGCGGCCGGCCAATGACTGCAGATATCTTATTTTGCATCTAACTCAATTAAGGTTTAGCATAACCTCTGGACGGATGCTACGGTAGCAGCTGGCTTTTGCGATGTCCAACGGAGCGGATGTGGTCGTCACCCAACCATGTCCCACGGCGGGCCGATGAAATGATGCGGCTGGTTATGGGGTAACCAAATTGAACAACAATACAGACCAGCCTGTCGTCAGATGTCAGGCGAGATGATGGACAGATGTAACGGAACGACAAATAAAAAGGGCTGAACAACGACATCTTCTGCGACAAAAGGCGACCGCAAGCCAACGATAACAATGTAAGGTTTGGTGAGGTAATATACATCTCTTAGACGAAACACATTAATTTTGCTTTATAGATTAAATTTAAATAGATCAATTTTATGATAGAATCACACTCGATTCGAAGCACAATTGCCTTCAATCAGCAAAACACCGGTCAACAGTGTCCGCAAGTGATTCATCATTCGAACCTGTTCAAACGTGTTCAAAGTTCGCTCACAGCACAGCAATCGGCGTAATAAACGGGTGTGTACAGAACGGTCGTAATTGGGTCAATGTTAGTCACCGGAGGCATCTATTCCTGTGGGCACCCCAACAACGATGGAGTAGCCGCCACGTGGAATTCCGCTGCTGAAACCGCAGCGCGTGCGTTGTCTGCAACGTCATCTCTAGGCGATCAAGTATCACACGTTACGATACGTTCTTCTGTAACCAAAAATTTACTAAATTATTCTTTCCCATGTGCTTTTAAAAATTTTTGGGCTAAATAAGAGCTATTTATTGAGTTTGGATATTTTATTAACTATCTAGAATTCTAAAAAATGGTAAAACATTTAAAGTAATTTAGTAGAATTTGTTTCCAGTTTTAAATGAAAATTCGTTATGATACAAAGAAACGAAACGAATAAGGTTAAATAAAGGATGCCAAAAATAAACCATTTATGTGTTATAGATGCAGAATATATACAATCTTGAGTTGATTCATTTGAATAGTTTAAAGTGTATTTCCAAACATTTATTGCCCTCAGTGGCAGATTTACATTTATGGGGGCCCTAAGTGGGAAAATGAACGGGGCTCCTATGCTATACCGTAAAAAGTAATAAATTTTCGAGTTATTTATACGCTTTACATCAAATAAAATATTACCTCCTAATTTCTTTCTACAATCAATGAGTTTATCGGCAACTCTTCGAATTGATTTTATCAATTTGGTCCAACGAATTATTATTCAATAAATAGAATATTATTCACCCGCTTAAACCCTCTTGAAGTGCTCGTTTAAACACGTAACTTATTTTAAAACGAATAATTATTTTTTCTTTGGAATGATATGTAATATTCTTAAATGTATGACATCTATCATGTTTTGTTAAAGAATTATTGCCGATATCAGAAGGATGAAATTTTTAAGTTTTTCAATCGCATTATTTAATACCTATGCTTGATATATTCTTAAACCGTGCTGTTTTGAACCAAACACATGGTTCGTTACTCTTCGACTATGATTATGTACCAAACTAATCCTTTAATTATTTCGTTATGGTTCGAAGCTAATTTTTATAGGATACAGTAAAATTATCCATGATTGTAAGATTTTCCTCGTTCTAATTTATTACCTGTCGATCATTAAAGAATGTTGATGAATTCTGTAGAGTATTTATTTAAGTAAAAATCTTGCGCCGAGCTTGGCCTTTAGTGGTTCGGGGCCTCTTCCGAGCTCGATGCCCTTCACGGCCGCTAAGTCCGCGCACAGTTAAATCCGCCACTGACCGCCCTACATAGTACATTCTATCCGTGGATGACCACATTTAATTTCAACACTTAAAGCTCAACTTATTGTTGTGAAACCTTAAATGAGACTCACATTGATTTCTCTTCTTCTGGATTCCAGTTTCCATGTTAAAATTGTAGAGTCGTGAAATTCACATAGGATGTATTAGACAAGCTTAAGAACATATTGTTTAAATTGTTTTATTCGGGTGTATGCATACCGGTGCATCTTGCCCTACCTTCCCCTACCGTAGTGCTCCAAGAAAACCAAGAACAAACATGGCGCTTCTCGAAGAATGATCAATTGAAGTCGTGTGTGAAGGGAACAAAGAGAACGTCATGCAAATTGTTTGAAATCTACAACGTACGCCAACATTGTTCCTGACATACGGTTGCCTATTCCGACGACGACCACGATGAAGATGATGATGATGTTGATGATGAAGATATGGATGGTATCGGCATATCGGCAATCAAACGGAGCATCAATAAAGTGCGAGCGATAAAGCGTTTTATTTATTGTGCAACCCATTATGCGCCGGGCGACGATCGCGGGTTTGGGTTTGTTTTGTTTTCCCGTACGCTGGTGTGTGCGGAACGCTGGCACGTTGGATGCGCTTCCGGTGCGGATGACAGTTGTTCGGCGTGCCGCTGCCTACGGAGCCCACGCATTCCAGTGCTTCGGGGAATACCAATGTCCGCCGAAGGGAGAGGCCAGAGCTAGCGACTACGTATTTGTCGCTGGCGCCAGTGGGCCACCCTAGTCGCACTCTCGATTGGCTACGTGGGGGCCAAATTGGCATTGCAAATAGTGTCGATTACCAGCCCCACCAAAGCCCTGAGCCCGGGTATGGTGTAACAACTTACCCTTGTGGCTTACTTCATTTGCGTTGGTTTATCGGGAGCGAGGCTTGTGGTTTTTCCGTGCTTGCCGTGTTTGTGGGATGGAACCGTTCGTTTGCTTTCGATTACCCAGCATGTAAATCATCGGACTGCTAAGTCAACAAGACACACACACACGCACCGGAACACGGAACGGGGAATAACTTCGCCACGGTGAGCAATGATGGACAGCTTGCGAGGTGCCAAATGACGCACACGCGGTATGCCAGCTGGGTGGAATGCGTTTAATCATCCACTTCAGTGCTTCGCCAGTGGCCCACGTGGTCTCCCGCATGTCGCCTAACAGCACATACACACCCACACACACCCCTTTCCCAGTCAACCAATGCGGTTGCACTTGACAGTTGGTCACATCATCGGAATGAACTGGTCTGACGTGCCTGTCTATTGTCCCCTCGAGGGTAAGGGTTTTACAACCTTCCTCCCTCCTTCCCCCCGCCACGGATAGTCCAATCAGTCCAACGGAAGTGAAAGTTGCTGCTGTTTGAGCTGTGCCGGTGCGTCCGGATGTCCCGCCGGAAGACGAGTCGGTCCATCATCGATCGATGACGTGGCTTTGGTGAATAATTCATTTTCTAAATGGAGCCAAGTATTCTTCTTTTACGTCCGGCCGTAATAATTCCTCCGGCCCTCGGGAAGCGGCACTCCTACTCCTACTTACTCTCGTCTCGTCCCGTTTGATCGTTGGTTGTCCGATAGTTTGTTGGTTTTTAACCGCCAGTCAGGCCAGCAAGCAATTCGGGCGGCCATCGGTCGGCGAAATAAAGAGATTATTTTATACAGCAAATGCGCCCCTAATTGAATCGAACCGACTCGACCAACTTAATTATTAACTTTCGCCATCGCTCATCCGTTCCCTCTCCTTGGCCTCCCCTGAGGCGAGCTGTAGTCCAGTGGCGGGCACGTTGCCGGCGACAGTTCGAGTGATTGAGAGCACTTAAAATCAAATTAAGCCCGGCCCCGGCACCGGAACCGGACCACCGAGGTTTTTCACGGCAGGGACATTTTTCCCGGCCCGGCGCTAATTAGCCAGCTGATTATCTTCGCGGCGTGAGCGTGCCGAAATTTTCGGCGTGTGTTCCGTCGGCGGGGTCTTTTGATTAACACTATTGCAGCCGCGGGGAATGGAGCGAACCGGGTCGGACGTAAGGGAGAATGGGCCTTTTTGAATGAAACGTCATGAGCAGCCACCGGCGACACCGGGATGTGTAAATTATTTCCCAATGTGCGTGGGCGACGGGCAGGACGTGGGCTTTTCCATCCCCATTCGATATGCTAATTTGCTGAAACTTAATCGTACTTAATCGAGATTCGGCTGAAGGCGTCGTTTTAAATTGCAAACAGAAGTGAGGTGGATTGATCGGATGAGTTCTGTGGGTTCAGCACTTCCATCCCTTAGCAACAATGTGAGTTCTTTATTTTATCATAAGGTGTCTAACCTGACAGGCTTTGCTTTAACATCGGAAAGTTGAAAGAGTTGAATGGTTGTTTTTAAATTAAATTTGGTATTCATCGGTTCTTATTCCTTATTCCTTACCCAAATAAAATAAATCCTTGATTGCATTTAGTGTTTAAATTACTGTTTAATACGTTGGCTGCCAAGAGTTTTTTAACAAACTTTATATAACTTTTTTTATTAAATTTGTGTATAAAATTTATTAAACACTCGGTTTTCGGCGACCAGGCAAAGACTAACTTTCTCTGAGAATTAGTTTTTAAAAGTTCGATAATTTTCATGTTTCATCTTCATATATTTAAGAGGCCAAAACTTTTTTGTACTAATGATATCAAAAATGCTTGATATCAAAAATGATAGCCATGGCAGTCAACGTGTTAAATAAGATATTTAATCATTTTTAGTTCACTACTAATTACATTTTTAAAGGCACCCAACGTCGAAAGAGCTTTAATGTGCTTCAAGCAAATTCAGGACTATTACTAGCTTTTGTTTTGTTTTGTATGCAGTTTAATTATATCTAGTGTAATTTCGTTAAGTATGCTTAAGACAGGCTTATTTGTTTGTTTTCGTTTATATGATTTAATTATATAATTTTACCAACAAGCTGATTGAACTGTTATTGAAACCATTTTTCTATTTTAATGTTTTAACGAAAATGTTGTTTTAATGGCAACGTGGTTACAACTTTATCATAAAATGTGTGACGCTCGATTTCAATCACACAAATTTATATCACGAACAAAAAATCTTCTGTTTCTTCTTCTAATGATGAGTTTCAGGTCATAAACGTTTCCAGCAAACGTCAGAAGCGTTAGCATGGCTTGACGTCACATTGGGCCTTGAACATTAAATTCCTAGCAAATGTGGGTGTTCTATCTTTACTTAAAAATCCACCAATCACCGAGTGATGCTAGTCAATTACAAAATAATTCCCGGATGATCGAAATCGACAGTGGAAATGAAAAAAAGATTCAATATCTTTTGAACTGGCACGGTTAATTCCTTATGCCTGTCAGAAGAAAGCCATGTACGAAATGACAAAAATATCATGCTGTGAGTCAACATGTTGTAGAGAATGTTGTGCGTACGAAATTAAATTCAGATTAAAGAGGAATGAAATCGAAGCGTGCCGTTGTAAAAATCGGTTTCCTCCCACATTGGTGTGTATAATTGAATTCCAAAGCACTTGTTTTTTCGGAAATAAAATCAAAGCAAATGGAACGTTGAAAAGCCAGTAAGGCGACATGCAGTGCCAATGGTAGCTTTTGCTAGCTGTTTTTGTTGTTTGTAACTTTTTTTTTGTTTTCGCTTCGACGACTCTACTCCAGCACCTCACGGACACATCAAAGACCATATCGTGATTAACATGCTCGGGGAAAAATCAATTCAAAAGCATCATGCAAAAGCGTCTAACAAGCACATCAATCGACCCGGATACGCTTCCGTTATTAATTGTGAAAGAACACGAAAGATGGAATTTCTCACAAACACAAGAGAGACCTACACGTTTTCATGGTGCAGGATCCTTTGCGAACCGCGCGCTAGGAAAAATAATAGCACCTGCAAGTGTCAGTGTTCGTCTTTGAACTTTGGTCTAGCGGTCGGTTCCACGGGCTTCCGACCGGTTAACGTTCACCGGAACGCCGTGCCGTTTGTTGACATTATCGTACGGTAAAGAAAAACATCCTCACAAACACCCAGAAGAGAGTGTGGAAGAAAATTCACAATGACGAAATGTAACCAAACGAGGCCACACGCCATCCTCGTCTTCGTCGTCATCCTGGCGAACGTATCTTTAAATGGTACTATTTCCTAGAAAGCTTTCGCCGTACGATTGCGAAAAGGGGGCGAAAAGTAATGACTCTTGAAAAAGTACGCCCGCTCAAGCCTTTTCACACCTCTGGCGAGTGCGCTATCGTTATTCCAGGCTGCCGCCGGTTGGAAATTACGGTAGAGAATCCTACGGTCCCGCTCAAGTGGACTACGAAGGTGGTGATCGTGAAGAGTCCTTTCTTCTCCCGCTTTTCACTTCCGGGAAGATTTCATTTTTATTATTCTTTCACAACACTTTCGACCGGGACCGAGTGAACCATTTTCATTCCGGTGGAAAAGCCAGACACTATACTGGGCTGGGTTGAAGGGATCCTCTGCGCGATTTTTCCATCACCTGCTTTCTGCCTTTCCAATCCGGTGGAGTGATGCTTCTTTTTTTGCTTGTAATTTATTTTCACCTTTCACACCCGGGAAAATCGGCATTCCCATTGTGGTTGCATCGGATTCCTTTCGTCTTGATTCTTTCCTATATTCCACCGTGATGGGCTGTTTCCTTTCTTCGGAGTCAAAGTCCCATCCTGGGGGTTTCGGGGGGAGAGATTGGGCGTTGTTTTTTCCTCGTTCCTTTCGCCTCTCTCCTCTTCCTTTGATCCCTCCATCTAGAGTTCCCGATTCTCTAGGCCTTCTCACTAGACCTTTCATCATCGGGTCGGCTCGAGATTGCTTGCCTGCTTGCCATTACGAGAGTCCTCGTGAAGCCACGAAAAGTGAATGTGACGCTACCATTCGGTGTGTGTTTTTCTTTTTCATTTTTCTTCAAAAGAGAAAAAAGGCTCTCAGCAGGACACAAGCGTTCTGATATACATTCATCCATCCCCGGATTGCTACCGTGTTCGTGTTGGGAAAGTTGCCCCGGAAGCGCACAAAGTTACTCCGCCTGCAAATCTCCTGCCGTACCGTGCCCAGCTCGGTTGAAGCGTGGAATGAAATGCTTTTGATTTAGTTGAGCTGCCGGTATGATTGATTGAATACGGAATGACGGACGACACACGAGTTGAGTTGTTGGCGGACGAACCAGCTCGGGTTGCCATTTCATGTGCTCAGAGTGCGAATCCTTGGCGAATGGGTAATTGTGGTGATGTTCTTATTAGATCTCAAGCAACTGCTTTCATCTTAGTCAAGCGAAACACAGCAAACATCACAACGGGAGACCGCCGAGAGCGAGGTTGGGTACCTTTGGGATTCGGGCAGCAAAATATTGCATCATATAAATATTGCACTGCGGAACCGTTGCACCACGATCCGACTGAAGAAGGGCCCGCAGTGGAGTTTAATTGCTCTTTGTGCTACATTTGATCTTGATCTACCATGCTGGATGAAATACATATTATGCTAGATAGCTTATTTATAGCGTACTATCGTAGTGTTTTTCAACCAACCTGCAAATTTCGGTTGGAATATGTACAGGCATTTAAAAATTTGGTTTTGTGTTGGTTTTTACTTCTAATGCTACTTTTGACGATTATTTTAAATGATATGACATCATACATCATCTTTTCACAAATAATGTATTTCTACCTATCTACCTAATGATCATATTTAGATGAAAACTCTTGCTTTTCGAATGATTAAATTTGATTTAAAAAAACTTATTCTTGTACGAACCTCTTGAACGAGTCTGAGCTTTATTGGATTTGTTTTTAAACTAATTTATTCCAATATAATATAATATGACTAAATCTAAACTATATTTTACCCAGAGTGTTTTCCATTTATATAATGCCTTCGTTGCTCAGTGCTTAATTTGCTTTACTTTTCTTACAATTAGGATTTGTGGAACCAGTGTATGGCCATGTATGTAATTCATGCATATACGTTCACAGAAAAATAGCATGCAAAATTGCCACTTCCTTAATTATCATAAATACACGTTTCGCAGATATTAATCATTGCTGGAATAAAAAACCGTCAAATTCTCCCAAGCTTTTGCGATCAAATATGCGTTATAAGTTCGTTGAAACACAATACCTTCAGAGTCCCAACGGGACGATGAAATACGTAGATTGTTAAAATGCAAGTTAAATCCCCATAACAACCTTCCAACAAACTTTATCCCCACGGTGGGTGGAGTAAAAACATTCCTTTTTTGTCATTATTCATTTTTAAACAACAAACCTTGCATGTAACGGTGTCGCTGGAACGAAAAAAAAACAAGTGTAAAAATGAGTCAATCACCAAGGCGATTCACGATAGCGCGAGCCTTGTTGTCGCCATGCAAACCGACGGCAGCCGGCCCGCGAAGCCGATGAGTACGAGACGGATTATTTAATTAATATCACACGAGCACACGGGCAGCAAAATCATTGCCGGTTGTGCACCGTCCGTAAATAAATAACCATATTTTTGGGTGGAATTCCGTTGGCAAGTGGTCGCAATGCGCTCCGAAATGTGTTCGCAAGTTTGTTTGCACCTCAAAATCCCCTGAAAGTATTTTATGGCTTCCGCGCACTTTTCACACGGTGACGGGGTTGAGGGCAGTGTAAAATTGTCACCGTTTTCGTACGGCATACATTTTGCTTACATTATGCAACCCGTCCTGACGTGGTGCACAGATTGAAAGGCTTGTAGCAGGTAAAATTGGTTAAAATTACCACTGTCCTGTCCGTCGTCGTAAAATGTGTCCATCGAATGATGTACTATTAAATTACATCGGGATGGAAATTAATGTGCAAGCATGTAAAAAGAGATGAACATTTACATTACGTTGATGGAGGACATCTGATGATGGAAATAATTACCAATGAATGCTTTCAATTACCATAAATGATTTCCCGTAGAAAGGGTCTCAATCGTTTACAATCGAACAAAATTTTACTCTACATTTATTGTACTTGAAGTATGTTTATGGTTGTTACCAGTAACGTTAAGAGGTTTATAACATTTCACAATGTCTCTAGGTATGTTATCAAATTGATTATAACCGTTACGGTTTAGAAAAGCTTAGTGAGAATGAAACAAAAAAAAAGGCATTTGCATAAACTCCCCGCAAGGCAGTTCAAATGGGTATCTCAGTAGAATAAGCTTCTTTTTCAACCATAATCTTCCCATCTAATGGTTTCAAGCACTTCAACTGAAACTATCCTACGTTAAACAGTACAATGCTGAACGCAAAGGATTTACTACGCTTTCTTTAAATTCGCTCAACCAGTAATTGAATGAGTCGGCAACGCCTCATCAAGTTGAAAGCATTTCCGGTACAAATTTAATTCAAGCCGCCGTCCGAGTGGCAACGAGTGGAACGATTTTGCTGTCCAGGTTTTTCCTCAGCATTTGGTGCTTTTTTCTGTATTCTCCTCGACGCCCACAAACGTGCATGAATGAAGCGGTACTTGCGGGCCCACCATAAGTACCAGTTTAGTCCGGAAAAGCCGAATCGAATACAAGAGGCAAGCGGAGGAAAAAATCGGTCGGGTATAGAACGGAATACACATCTTCAAGTCGAGAGAACAGCCTTTACACTTTCCGTGCGATCGCGTGGGAGGAACGGAAAAATACTCGAAGAAGTCAGGCTCAAAGATCCCAATCACACCCACCCACCCACTAACCTCGTTCATTGATGCGATCGTTCGAATTCTGGCGTGTATTGGTCTGTTTTTTATTTGCAGATGTTATCAGTAGGAAATGAAGTGGAAAACATAAGCCAGGGCAACTGGCCGAGGCTGATGGTTGGATGAGAGGAAAAACGATGGAAAGCAAGCCATTTGGTGTATTCGTAACCGAACGCTCCTCCACCCCCGTTGGCCTTAGCTCGTCGGCGGCCAAAATGAAGAAAATGCCAAAAGAATAAAAAAAGAATCGAACAAAACCCTTCGACGGACGGACACTTCAGCGACCGTGGGATGTTGGGAAATTGGGAAAACACCAACAAGATTGCTTCGTGTGGGCTTCGGTAAAAAAATAGGTTTTCCCTTGTTTCGGCAGCTGCGGAGGCGAGATGGAAAAGAAACAGAACATCCGCTTGACGATGCTCGTGAGTGGAGTGTTTTGTTTATATTTGCTGTTGATTTTCAAACATCTTGACTCCTGTCCTCTCGTCGATTTCTTTTGAGTGGCTCGCTTATGCAACAGCATCCAGGACGATGATGATGATGATGATGATACAGCTGCATGTGGATCTAGTTCAGCACGAGTAGGTCCTGCCAAACGACGATGCAGAAGTGGGTAGTCTTTGTTTAAAAACAATTTGTGCATTGATGATGGAATCAATTATCGTTAAGGGCACTTTCCGTATGCTACCGCCTTGCAAAAGGGTGGCCTTCGATAGAAATCGCTTTGGAAGCACCCATCGGGCTTGTGTTGTTAGCAGCTGTTAATCACGTTTTGAACGGAAACAATTGCTGCTTTCGCTTGCTTCCTCACAAACAAATGATAGATTTTTAACTCCTTCAAGGAGCTCATAGAAAGTGATATCATCCGTAACCGATAATAACGTAATCTACACAACAGGATAGAATCTCATCTCTTTGGTGGAATGCTTGATAGACTTTTTCTTCAGCTTAAAAGGCTTGCTGTGTATCTTGATCGAAGAGTCGGGTACGTAAGGCCACTTTTTAAAATATTGACTGCCTTCAAAGACCATCATCTTTCGCAGATAACACACAAGGATCTAACGTCCAATTGTCTATCATGCCTCTCTAGATGATATTATTAGAGTTTTTAGGGCTCGTACGGCTTGGTTTTAATTAGAAACTATGAGAACTGAGCCGTACTCCAACATGATGAACATATAATATTGAAGACTGTAATCAACAGAAAAGTCTTTCGAACTGAGAAATCAATTAAAACATTTATTTGAAAGAGGATTTTTATTTACACGCTGTAACTTCGTCAGTTTTCAAGAATTTTTAAAATTTTAAGTGTGTGCCGTCATTTCTTATCCCTAAAATGGGAAATTCTTTTTAGAAGGTGTCTTAACGTAAAGAACTTCAGGCGCACACTTTTTTTTTTAACTGCCGTTTCACATTTTGAAATAATCAAAATTCGATTCAAATCGATCTTTTTTGCTTTACGTTGAACTAGCGGAATGATTAGGATGTGCATAAAAAAACCTTGAACACCACAAGATAGTTAACAAATATACTTAAAAGTAGCTGTTTTAGGATTTAAAAAATCTTCAAAACTCACGAAGTTACAGCGTGTTGAAAAACAGGCGTCAAAAAACATTCTAGGGATAGTCAAATTGGTTCTCAGAATTGGTAAAAAATCTGAAATTATTCTTCTTAAATGCTACTTTAGATTTTAAGACAAGCCTCTTTTTTTGAAAAAACATTCTGCCGTTTTTTGGGATATAAAATTGTGAAAATCACGTTTGGAAAAATAACCCCTATTTTGATTCTCGTGCTAAAGACCTTTTTCTTTCATCTATATTACAATAAAGAATGATCTGAAATTTAACTAAAGTTCTTTAAGCTACCCATTGCAGCTAATCAATACTAATTTTAATTAAATGAATTCTATGGAACAATTCAACGTGCACGAGCGAGATTTGGTTAAATAACGTGAGCCGATAATTGCGGTGCTTTAAGTGGAAAAACATCGATTTCCATTAGTCTCAATGGAAAGCCAGCCCTTCAAGTCAGCTCAACGGTAATGAAAGAACTCGTAAGGAGGCTAGTTTTCCAACGAAATTCTCCGGCGGCCCCAATTGCGGCCGTAATTAAGGCTTAACGTTTTCCCGCTTTAGCTCTCCTTCTCTCTCTCTCTCTCTCCCTCGCACCACTCGTCCAGTGTTCGTCCGACCGGAGGCTTGCGACGATTGCAAAAGCGATGCAAACTGACTTCCGACGGTTGTAGAATAAAGGCAGAGGAAACCCTTTGCCGTTCCCGATTCCCCGCCGGTGCAGAATCCTTTCAGTGTTGGCCCAACGTTCGGCCCTTTAAATTTTCGTCCTTTTCAACCGTCCGATTCACTGCGCATCGGGCAGTCATTTAATATGTCTTTAGAAAGTCAGGGAACCGAAACGAACCGAAAAAAGAGAGGAAACAAAAATGCACTGCAGGGAATAAGGAAGGGTCCATTGCCTTCACTTTCCGGAATTTCCATGGTCCGGGCTCCGGTCCAGTCCATCGGTTCGGCAGGTAATGGAAGGAAATGTTTAAATAAAGCAAACAAAATAGTGAAAGCCAAGTGAACCTATTCACCACCTTTTCTGCCGCTGAGTGTGAGAGGAGCGAAGCCGGTCTGCGATCTAATGGCGTCGAAAAGTGCAAGTGCACACGGAAACCTCGAGCACTCGCTCGAGCAGCACTGGCGGAATTCAAATTAAATTCAAATATTACACAGCAATTAAGGCGGCAAGTAAGGAAGCAGCCCTCCCAAACGCCGAAAACCGCCGCCACCGACCGACCATTAAGCTGCCATTTCTGGTATTTCCCGTTTCGTGCCAACACCATGCCGAAACCGTCCCGTGTCGAAGGGTCAGGAAGTAAAAACGACCCAAAGAAACGCATTACCTGCCGTTTCCGTCCAGAGGACGCTTATTGCACTCTTTACAGAGTTCTTGGTGTGGGTGGGTGTTATAAGTGCAACGTGAATGGAACGTGGGTTGCCTTTTCCTAGTGGAACACACACACACTCTCATACACACCTACAATAAACGGGACATGATGACCTCGACCCGACCGGTGGGTTGTCTTTTTGTTTGCCAATGGAAAGTTGACTGCTCTCTTCCTTATGTCTCGTCCGTTGAAGTAAAGAATTTCACCGTACAAGTGCTTCCCGAGTTGACCAGCTGATGTTTACCACCTTCCTACAGGCGATGACTTCAGTTCTTCAAAGCACCTCCAACCGAGAGGTTCTCCGATCTACAGAACCTTGAGAAAGGTTCCCGGCTAGCATTAGTTTGTCCGTGCACTTCCGCTTCCGTGCGGGAAATTTCTTCGGTCGGTTGTGAGATATTAAATCACTTTACTGTAAATTAGAGCAGCGAGAGGAAAACCCATCTCTAGGAAGACAGTTGGACAGAGTCGAGGATCAACCCTTGCATGAAGTAATTGGACATTTAAAGTGAAGAAAAGCTCGCCTCGAAGCTGCAAATCGGTTGATTGGTTTAGGTTGGTTCTCGGCGAGTGTTAATTTATTTTTGTGTTTGTGTTTTGTGTGTGTTTTGTGGAAGGGATCGGTGCACAATGGACATGCCAGGAAACGTTCGCCTTATGAATTAATCTGTACACAACGAGAAAAAAAAAACATCTCGTTCCCTAAGGGAAGCAAATTTGAAAAGCAACTAGGAAAACTGTTTTGAGAAAAACACAACGTTGATCTTTCCGAACAAAATGAAGATCACAATGCTAAAAGTGAGTATTAAGAATGTGTGTGTGTATGTTTGTTTATTTTGTCCTTCTCCGCGAAGGATAACCGAGGTTGGTTGCTTCAGCACTTCCTGTATGTGTGCGCGTACTGGAATGTCTTCATCACTTACGGGCGTTTGTGCTCCACTTTTCCCCGCTCCACCGGTTCTATTTTAATGAAGTGTTTTCCCGCCCTCCCGGTCGCTGGTGTGAGTAAAGTTTACCCACATTCTGGCGCTTTGAATTAATCAATCGGACCGGCGTTTCTTAAGCGTAGGTGGTTTTGAAAAGTTTTTGTTTGCTCTCCTTTATCCAAACCTCTTTTCCTCTGTTTTATTTCTGGGTCTCGGTGGGAGTTGGATGCATCCCGGTGTTTTCCAACCCCTTTTTCGGGGGTGAGAAAGTTATCTAACTTTGCCACCGGCGTGCGTCTCGTGCGATTGTAGGACTGCAAAGAGAGCAAAGGTAAAAAGGTTGCCAAAACTTTTCTCCTTGTCCGTTGAGAACTGCCGCGTTTGTTTGTGTAAAGATTCCGGGCCACGGCCGGGTTGATAAGGCCGTCGGTTATCTTCATTCGTCTACGTTCTCACTGGAAGACGTTCTTGACGGAGAAATTTAGTTGGCGAAAGGAATAAAAAGGAGCACATTTCCTATCGCTTTTTCCTGCCGCGCCAGAGCATCGACATTGGAGTGGAATGCAGTTACGAATGGAAAGCGAGTCGCCAGTTGCATTTGCAGCGTTCGTGCGACCGGCCGCACCACGGTCCATGGCGGCGAATGGCGAGTGGAATGCAACCGTACCTTTTCATCAGCCACCTGACGGTCGGCTCGTACTCTGAGGTCGACCACACAAACGGATAGCAACATTCCAGACACAGCGGCATGGACTTTCGATCGCAAAGTTGAGCAAAATCTTAGAATTCCCCAGGCTCGAGGGTTGAAACTTTCGCTGCGGGATGATGCTGGCCGGGAACAACCCGTCGGATGACTGCTTGCAGCATGCTCACACGGGTTCTGCGATGGTTGAGCGACCGGTTTTTGGGCCGACATGCTGTCGTTCCACTCCCTTTTTTCCCTATCAATGATGAGCTTTCTTCCCCACGGGGTGTGATCTTTTGTGCGAGTATGTAATGGGTTTTCGTAACTACGTTAGTGCCTCCACTGGTTGCACTTTTCACAAGGATGTGTGTTCGGGAAACGGCAGCCATTCCAGGAATGATTTAGCGGTAGTGCGTTGGGGAAAACATGCTTAAAGTGATTCGTCGGGAAGAATGTTTGTGTGGGTTGAACCTAAGTAGAACACTTTCTATGACAATACCCTGCGGCTATGCAATTACCTTTGTTGTAACGTTACAAGGAATTCATACGAAAATAAACCATCTGTTTTTAAGAATGGTATATTTTAAGTATCGCTTACTTTTCTTCGATATTTCTTTTCGTTTTAAGATACTCAGTCGAGAGTTCTCAAACTGAAATAGTTGTTTGCAACCAAAGTTTAATTTATTTGTCAAAAATCCTCGAGCCACATAGTTACGAGAAGTTGATCTCAGTAATTTATAATATTGAGAAAAACACTCCTTTATCTATTGAGTAAAACAATTTGGTAAAACAATGGAAAAAAAATCTCTTCTTTAAACTTTTACTTTTAGTTTACGACCGCACTTACGAGTTTTATTCAATCGACCGGAAAACAAAATGGATACATTCTTATTGTTTGAAGCATAATTAGCCAGTTATTTTAAGCGAGCAATTTTTGATTGATTTTAATTTAGGGAGACTTGAGTGGTGATAAACTAATATAATATTTACCAAAGTCGATTGTTCAAACTGGAAACTGAAAACCTGTAAACAATAAGATTTATCAAGAAGATTTATTTATCTTAAATCATATTGTTCATTTAAAATATTATGACATTGCATTCCTGATATTTTTGCTTATCAAAACTTAACAAAAGTCTGTTCAAACTTGCTTTATAGTGGTTTTTATACATTTTACTTGGTTAAATAATTTATTTAATAAAATATGGTTTGTATTGTTTGCCATCAAAATAATAATAATCGTTGGACCAATTCTTGAAGTTCTCCGTTACTCCATAACCTCAAGCGAGGAGCAAGAAACAAATGTTGCCGTAATTTATATGAACGACAATATTAGGACGATTGTTGTACCAAATGAGCTACAATTGCCAAAATCATCTTCCAGTTACATATTTGACCTCCAGCTATGGGAAGCTTGACTCTGTCCGACCCTCTAATGGACACTAATTGAGTCCGGCATTAGGTAGCGAAGCAAGGCACCGGTCGAACCAGCATCCTGTTACTGACCGAACCCGGGAGGGAATTCGGTGCCGTGCGAATGTAATTAAGCTCAACATTACGTTCGGTTGCCGTGGGAGGGCCGGCATGCGTGTTTGATCGATGGCTGAACGTGGATATATGTGTTCTAATATGCCGTTTTCCTTTTCCTTTGTTGTTGTTGCAGCTGGTCGCTCTGGTGAGCACCGGATGTGTCCTGCTGGGCGTCACGCTGGCTGCCGAAACTAATAAGCGTCAGTCTCAGGGGCAACAGCAACAGCTCGGCCGGGCCAAGCGTGGCCTCCTGTCGGCGCTGTTCGGCGGCGGAACCGGTGGCGAGGAGCCGGTACAGCAGGCGATGGCAGTTCCGCCGGCGGAAGTGTTGCCCATCTACGGCGATCCGGCTCAACCGCCGCTGCACATGCTGTACGGGCATGCGACGGGTTTGCCACAGGGACCGTACCCGCCGTATCCGGTGATGTTCATCCCCGGAGCGGCACATTATGCCGATGGCACCCGTCCGGGTTCGTATCTTCCGGTGCTGTCGTACGGTGGAGTTGGGGCAGGTGATGGCGCACTGGTCCACCCAGCAGCAGGGGACAACAATTATCTGCCAGCAGTCATCGGGTGGCCGGAAGCAAGCTCACCTCAGCCGACCGAAGCGATTCCCACGTCCAGCAGCAAGCCAACCGTGGTGGAGCAAGGACCGAAGGACGCCTCGAAGTCGGAGTACCTGCAAAAGCTGAACCTATCGCCGGCGGACGAAGCGGAACTGAAGCGACTCTCCAAGCAGCTCGGAGTGACCGACTTCGAGCATCTGCCACCGTTCGAGGACGTCATGGCGCTCCTCGGCACGACGACCTCGGAGGAGACGATCAAGGCGATCAAGGAGTACGCCTCAACACCGGACGGGCTCGAGCTGATCAAGGACTACGTCATGAGCTACCAACCGGCCAAGCGCGTCAGTCTCGGCAAGGAACCGTACACCGAAGGCAACGAGGTCGAGGGCGAGGAGTCACAATCCCAGGAAGCGACGACACCGGCCACACCCAATATTGGATTCTTCGCACGCCAGCTTCGGCGCCTCAAGTCGCTCCTTACCTTCGGCTACTACGGCGGTACGGAGGATGAGGTGCCGGTGGCGGAAACCCCCGCGGACCCGGTCCTTCCGGTTGAGCAGGTGGAGCTGACGAGCGAAGCGACGCCGTTCGTTGTTCGCAATGAGTTTCCCGCATTCGAAGTACGCGACGGTGGAGTTCGTGGAATGCCCGTAGCCCATTACATCATCCCGGTTCGTGCGCTTCCACCCCACGCGTTGTCATACGCACCGGATCACAGGTACGCCTCGTCGCTACCCTTCCCCCTGGCGCTCCACTATCCACCGGAGTCGCAGTATCCGAATCCGTTTACCGTCCGTAGCGCCGGTGACCAGGCGATTCCTCCGTCCCACGAAGAGCCGACCGTGACGACGACAACAACGACACCGCCACCAACGGTCCCGCTCGATGCCATCCGTCGGGAACCAACGGTTGCACCGCAGCGTGTCGCACCACCCACCCTTCCGACCGGCGAGGTGCACACCTTCGAGCGAGCAGACATCGACCAGGCAGAACGTACCACGACGCTACCTCCTACTGGACCCGTTACGGAGGTGAACAAGAGCGACGTAATCCCTGCAGGAGCTCAACGGGTCACACTAGGGCCGATCGTTGTCGAGCCAGAACTTCTGGAAACGACAGAACTGTCCACAAACACCTTGGACGAACAGTGAGAAACATTGTGTAGGTTCGAGCGTCCAATAAGTCCACCGGAAGTGCATTCCTTCGCTCGTTAATTTCACAATGTGCTGGGCTGTTGCTCGTCCTCGAGACCGTGTGAGGAATTTCTGGCAGGCAAGACATACGATGTAGTTATTTCTCGATATTCCTGTCGGATACGTAAGATGAACATTGTAAATTAAGCTATCCAATAAAGTTGAATTAGTAATGAAACAACACTGAAGCAGAAGTGTGGGCTTGAACTTATAGCTTACGATTGAATGTCCCTTTACGCGCCTGCCTGGTTTACGTATGTTATTACCTCTGATTGGTAATTACGAGCTGATTGACGTTCGCTCAAATTCCAATAATGATAGGTATCATATGAATCGACATCACCGGGTATCAATTCGTACTTAATTAATATAATTATTTATTAACTTGCAAATGGAAGTTTTATTTGTACGAAAATTGTTTACATCTGGTTTTCAATCATCAACGTGTTTTATTTTTAAACGAATGTACACTACACCACAAAATTTATTACACAGTAGACCAAATCAGAAGCGAATGACATTTTGTTTGCGGGAAATTTGTTTCGCTTTAACGATGAAAAAACGAGTTAAAGAAGACTTGGATGCAGAGCCCAAAATGTGTGCCCCAATTGCATTTGTTTCTTTTTTGGCCAGCTGTGTACCAACTATCATTTTGTGTGGTGTAGTGTATGTAACATTTTTAAAGCGAGGGAGAGAGAAAAGGTAGATTAATGTCATTGACCAAGCAGTCAAACATTAATTTAAAGTTTGTTTTTGAATAACTCAATTAAAACTACTCTAGCAAATGTGGATGGCTTGGTTCAGTTAGAAAAGTTTGCTTAAATTTCATAAAATTCACGTCAACCATGAAGGGGAAAATAATTGGTTTAATGCATCCTTTCGCCTTTCAAACAGCTACGGTTCATCTCCGTATTTATGGACATGTAATATGATTTCAATTTCCATCGCAACCATTTGTCGAGTATTATGACTTACGCACTGGAACTTCAAGTTCAAGTAGAACTGGCAAAACTCTTCATGATGTCCAGATAAACGAGCTCCACAAGCAGAGAAAATTTTCCCACGCCATCAAACAACCCTTAATCATGGGCTAGGCGGGGTGGAGTTATTTGAAAATGTCAGTAAAATGTTGAAACTAAACGAGATACATAAAATGCAGTCAGAAATGTCCGCAAATTCTCTTCATGAAATTCACTTCTGCCCAGATGCTCCCTTGGCCGATGTTGAGCAACATAGTTGAACAAAAAGATGCTGATGTTTTTATTAACACGTTTTCAGTATTCTGCTGTTGCTTGTGTTGTTGTTTGGTTCCAAACTAAATATAAATATTAAAGCATCTAGCCTCGTTGCTGTAATGGTGTTTTTTTCTTCTCCCAACAGCAAACTCCTAACCCGGAAGAGCTCACTGTTTACTCGCTACTGATCCATTGTCGGTAAAATTGGTAAAACTTTAGCCTTTATGTTAGCAACGCAAAGTTTCGACGCAAAGTAAAGGGCTGAATAAGCTAATGGTAGTCAAAGCGGCCGCCATCATGTGCTGCCAGATTCCGCCTTTTTGACGGCAGCTCGGGTAAGAGCGGACTGTAATTTGGCGAAATATGTTTTTAGTGATCTGTTTCTCTTTCCCCACCCAATGGCGCTGGCTCTCTCTTTCTCTATTGCTTGTTTGTGTTTTGTGCACTCGCTCATCAACGCTGTCATGCTTGCGCTCTACTTAGGACTTTTCATGGTTTAAAGCTTCGGTTCGGGCTTTGTTTCGACAGGCGCAAAACCAGCCTTAGCAAGCAATTAACTTGGCCGTTTTCAGTGGAGTGGTGCCAGAAATTAATTTGTTAGCTGGTTGCGGAAGTAAAAGTAGTCACCGGCCAAATTAATTCTGAGATTGCGCTTGATACTGAGCAAGAGTTAGAGTGATGAAAACAGACAGCAACGTGCTGTTTTTACGTTTGAGAATTTCGTTCGTGGTTATTAAGGAAAGCATTTGAATTTGTGTAAAAAATAGATAATTTGTTCTACACGAGTGGACTAAAATAAATATACTTAATTTCCAGTTTATGGTAAACCGATGGTAATTTTACAACTGAACTTTTTCTCTCGAAGATGGAATGAAAAGAATATACTCTTGGGAATGGTAATTTCGCATAACTACAGCCCTTTAGATGCTGCTTTTATTGACGTATGGTTTGTTTATGTTGGCTTGCTGTAAATGCACTTCAACACTCAATGTAAATATAATAAAATTCAGACATCATGGAGAACATTCTGGAGCCGGACAAACTCACGTTGCAGCACACAGATTTCCACACAGACAGCTGTGGGCCGTTAAGTTGAAGTACAAGTCAGAAGTTTAACGCTCGATATGCGAAAGGGTAAACTGAGAAGGGCAAAAATAAAACAAATCAATAGACAGCAGCAGGATATTGGGTCGAGCGCTTTGTACTTTTCAAGGGTATGTTTATTGCGGAAATGAGTGGAAGAAAATGTGTGCTAGTGCTCTCGTTCACTTGCAAACGAGCCCGGTTGAAATGGGTCACCCAAGAAAGTGGACATATATAAACAATATAGTGGAAGAAAGCAGCAAAAACAAAAAAATAAAGAAGTGCATGCCAGAGTGGGGATGATTGAAGCATGAACGAAATGCGACGTAAAGTTTTCTGAAAGCAGAGAAGTTGTGGGTTAGAAAAAAATATAATAACGAAACAGCAACGACTCGTGTGGCACCGACATTTTGAATGGAAAACGAACGGCACAAACTACACGTCGGAAGACGCCCAAAAGGAAGAAAGCTGAAAGCTTCGGTTTGGTAGATCCAGAGAGGAGACAGCCGGATATAAATTCTGTTTTATATTCAAGAAAGAAGTTCTTCGTCGCTCGCAGACGTCGATACAAAAAATAAAGAGGAGTCATTCGTGTACGAAGTACGAAGACACGAACCGGCGGCTAGCATGAAAAACAGTCTGGCAAAGGAAAATAGTTTAGAGATCATTGAGGAAAAAGCATCGATCAAGCCGATGACACTACATACATGTGGGACGTGGGAGCTCGGAAACGAGTTGGAAAATTTAATATCACTGCCGGCACAGTGGAGTCGTGCAATGGGAGAGATAAAAACTTGTACCAAGCACACTTTGCCGCCGGCTGTCCGCCAGTGGATCAAATTAATTAGATTTGCCCGGCTTTATGATAAATGATAAATAGGACGAACCGGTTCGTCGTGCGTTGAGTAAAAACTAGATGCGGGTGCTAGGAAAATCATTCAACCCCATTTTATTACATGTTAATTTTTCTTAACGGTATGAATCGTTGCTCTTTTGTGCCATCTACATTTTCTCTCTTCTGAAGTTTATTCGATTTCAAAATGAATTATAGAATCTCGGCTAGCCTTGTTTTCTGTTGATTTAATTTTTCTCGTATTATGAATATCATGAAGAGGAATGAATTTCATTACAACGCAGATTCTTGCGTTCTATTTAAAACTCTTAATCAAGAAGAGACATCTTGCTTTATCAGTTGGAATAAATTCCACTAAAATCAGAAAATAAACCCCGCCTTTTTGCAAGAGCTTTTTCGAAGCCGGATAACATAACGTTTTTCCATCGGCATAAAAACGCAATTATCATTATTGTGCGAAGCATTTTGCTAATTTTCCGTGTACAAATCCGAGCGCTGGAGGATTGAGATAAAGATGGACTAAAGCAGAAGATGATTAGCCACAATTGCAAACCAATTGAGCTGCGTCACTTTTCTTTTCAAGGACGTGCTAAGACCGGCTTATTTTAAGAAGAAAATATCTCTCCCAGCCGAGTAGCAGAAGCGGCACCGATGCGTGTTAGTCTGCAATCTTCACGCAAAACAACAGCGAATTATCACGTAGCGGTAGAAATCTCACCGGCCCGTTGGCAGCTGTTGAAAATTATAATAACGAGGGAGGGCGAAGTGGTGTTCGTGGTGGTGGAGGAAATCAGCCAGAGAGAGAACAAAATAGCAGAAATCGCTGGAAGGAGAATTAAAATGAGGGGTGAAAGAAAATAATGCTCTCTCATCGGGCGCGTTGTCAGGTTTTCTTCCTTCTTCATTGGAAAATTACCATCAAAGGAACCGCCGGGGGGTTGCCAAGAAGTGCTTTAATGTCTTCGTTTTCATTTGTTGTTTTTTTCTCTTTTCATCGTCCACACCCCAACGAACAGTGCTTTGATAACAATAATCCTTTTTAATATTTAAACTGCTGTTTAATCCATCGTTCCATTGTGCTCCATAATGCATCATAAATTGTCGTTGCCTGCGCTTTCAGCGGATGCGTATGGATGTACGTTGGACCACGGCTTGAGGCCCAGGGGAACCAGCAGTGTATCCAGATTTTGTCGGCAATTCAAAAAGCATCCGAGATTTATCAACGTGAATTATTGTCCGTTACCAACAATGGTACAAGAAGGCATTTCACCCGCGAACCAACGCTCGGCCAAGGCATCTCGGCGGTGGAGTGGCTTGCGGGAAATGGATGAATAATAAACAATGTAGCCGAAATGTGCGTTGGGCACAGGATCCTTCCTCCTCTCCCCGCCCCCTGCCCGACTCCCTGGGGGGTACATTCCGCTTCCTGTCAGGCGTGGAACAACATCGTCCTCGCTGGGAGGCATCATATCTAAACGAAGAAAAATTGTCCTCTGTCAGCCGGATTGAGTGAAATGATTTAGAATGGCTTCGTTTAATTAACAGGAACGAAACATGGGGAAACATGGGATGGGAGGAGAAAACAAAACGACGTGAAAAAAAACAAGCAATCCAAACGTAACATCTTTAGCGATAGCGCTACCTAATGAAATATTCGTTCGGGGCAGGTGGTAATATCCTGTCATTTTTATTAACAGCGAGCCATAACCGGCAGCGTCGCCGAGCCGACAGAATGTTACATTAACCGTTGTTCGTGGGCGGATGGAAGAATGTAATACGGTTAAAAGCACTCAGCTTTATTAACAATGGTCGGAAAGAAAGCATAAGCTTGCCGGGACCTCTTCAAAACAGAGCGAATCCAATCGTTAATCGATCGCACGGGATGTTCTTCTTCCAGCGAAAGAGTAAACACCATTACGAAAAAAAGACACTTAAAAATAATTTTCTTGTGAACGTGTGAAATAAAAAAATTCTGCTGAAAATGGCATTAAAAGTATTTGCGACCGTTAAATATTTCCTGTAAACAATATTCTATGTCTACCAGTAGTGAAATTTAACACTAATCTCTTGAAAATTTAAAATACTATCGTTTTGAATTAAATAAATACAATATCATTACCTCGTAACGCTACAATAAATGACAATTGGATAATTGCAAGTTGGAAAAATGAAAAAGGTTTTCTTTCGTTTGAAAAGACATGTAATTGAAAGCGAAAATCAAACATGACAAGATATTTTAAAAAAAGGTCATCGTAAATCATAAAATAACTATTTGAAATATTGTTTATCACGTTCCGTTCTTCTTTCACTCTTTCGTCAAAGTATAAAAGGGTCCGGGCTAAGAGATTTTATCACACAAAAATATTTATTTGATAACACTGCTTTAAATACCTCTTGCTATTTTCGTTGCAAATTGTTTCTTGCATCAACTTAAATCATCATTGTGATGAACCTTTAAACATTGATTGTACCAAAACGCACGCACAGGACGTGATTGTGGGTGACAATCCCGGTTTTCCCTCTTGCACATATTTCTACCTTTCCACCGAAGCACGAAGCAAACGGGAATCAGCTGCACAGTTTGGGCTCCTCGAAGAGCAGCAGCGACAAATGTCCACCTTCGCCCGATGCAAACATTATGAAACATTTTGAAATATGCTGCTCATGAATGGCGAACAACGGGGTCGCGCATTGCCGCTGATTTAATGGGACGGAATGAATGATTGTGCGGAAGTATTTTTATGATCTTTTGTCACCGGGCATTCGGGCTACTGGCGCCAGAACGTTTTCCGCCAGCACAACGAAACCGTTCAAAAAGTCGGAAGAAAAATCCGTCACGTTTGGGGTGATGGCGATGGTGGTGATTTATGCCGTATCGTTCGTGCGGGTGTGTCTGGGATTCTGTTATGCTTTCGCTCGTGGAACGCACGCACACTCACGGAAAAAGTGGCACGAGGTGGTGGTATGCAAAGCGTTGCTGGTCTTTGCGTTTAGAACCGTTTGGAGACCAGAAATCGAAGTAAAAACAATCGATGGTTGCGCGGTACGTGCAACACAATTTAACTAAATCCGGCCAGATTGTGGAGGGCATCGAAAATCGAAAATAAATTTTAAAAAAGCGCATAGAGTACATATCGAACGCCGTCAAACATCCGGATAAATACCACACGCGCTTAATCCCTGGCAAATTTATAAAAAAATAACAAAACCTGGCCGAAAACATTTGCATCGAATCCTTTGTGAATTATTAAAAAAGCGAAGCCCTCTATTTAGCACATCCAGGCAGGTATGCTGACGGTTCGATATGGCGTTAAACGGATTGCAGTAGAATTTGTGGCCAACAAAATATAAAAGAAATTATTATGAAATATTTATCTTCCAACGCATCGCGTAGTTTGCACTGCGTGTCTAACCACCAACGTTTGAATGGTTAAATGTTTTATGGCTATTAAAAATAAACAGTTCTTTAGCTTCGGTTAGCACGCTTTGTAGTTTATGTTGGTGGTAAAATAGAAAAAAAAACCGTGTCGACAGCAAAAGCCACTTGCAAACCGAACACAGCCAGCAGATTGAGTGTTGTATCGCAAGGTAAAAACACATTGCACATTGTGCAGCGTATTTTGATGTGCTTTCCTCTCGTCTGCTTGTTTACCGAGCGAACCTTCCCACGGGGACCGATGAAAACTGATTTAATTAAAATATTTGTTGAAATGTTGCGCTCGACACTAATTTGTAGCATTTAAAAACCACCATTGTTTACCGGTTGGTGGCTGCATTTTTGTTTTGTTTCTGTGTGGGGGTGTTTGCCGGTGGTTTCTGGTAGTCGAAAACCGTCACCGTGATGTGATCTTATTTGTGTCTTAAGACTGCTATACTGTTCTCGTGCGGGGCGGAATGCTGTAGATGGTACATAAATTACTTCTTCATGTTGTTGCCGCCTTAAGTTCGTACTGCTTCTGCCGCAAAGTGCGTTTCCCAGCGAGAATTGTTTTGCGAGCGCTGCAAACCACGAAACAAACACGGCCCCGGGGAAGGTAAAGAAAGGAACGACAATACGATGGGGAGATTCGCAGGATTTCTGTAATTTCGTAACCGAGAGTAATTAAGACCCTGTACGTGGTCCTGCAAGCAGTCCTGGTTCACCCTGCAGCATCATTTTTCTTTTTAAATTAATTCCTTCTAACCGCACAGTTGCTTTTTACTGTTTGTTACCGGTTGGTGTTATTCTTCTTAGTTCCCGTTTTCTTAGAGCTGGATAATAAATGCATTTAACAAGAAAAATCTGACTTCCGCTGCGTTGGCTAGCCAGAAAATTATTTTATAACATTGCAATTACTAAGTATTCTAGAAATAAAAAGTTTCCTGTGGACATTATTTTGCAATGGTTGGACTAATTGTTATGAAATCAATCATCAAAGGGTTAACTTTTGCCTCAAATCGGCGATTCTGGCAAATTAATATTGTATTCTGTTTTCTATGGAGCTTAAATGTTAATGAAGATTCGTCTTTACTATCAATTGAGAATAGTTTTACTTGGTAAGGGATTACTTTCATTGCATTGACTAGGATTTCACTTGCAGCGATATTTTCACACAGAGTTTTTCCAAGATAGGAAAATATAGCCTAGCTCGAACCTTTCCACTGCTACAAAACACCTCTGAAAGTCAATCGTCTAAAGCATCCAACGATTTTTGTTTTTCAAAGGATGGATAATTGCCACACGTGGTAAAGTACAATGTATGCATTTAATGTTCGATGAACGCCGCTTTAACTGCGGGATGGCAGCAATTGAACCGCACTAATTTAATGTGAGACAGATGAACGGGAAGCCAACAATTTGAATTGCAAAGGTTTAATGGTGAGGAATTTTATCATGCGTACATTTATGGAAATAGCTTCTTGCTGAGAACAGATCATGTGGAGCACATGTTACTGTAGGCACGATATTAGTCAACATGCGTACTGTTACGACTTTCATGGCCTCGGGCATGTGCTGAAGAGGAATTCATAACATTTCATCTACCTGGCATGACATGATTCATTTGAATTATTCACAATTCTGATCGTTTTATTTATACGTGGAACATGCCTAGATTCCGCAAAAACTTAAGCCCACGCACAAAGTTTAAGTGAAGGAGGTGAGTTTAAAATAACCGACCAGGCGCCTCCATCGACACAAATGACCAGGCGTCTCCATTGAGATGAAGAGTTATAAAAAGAGGGTTTCTTTTTTAAGATTTCGTTGACAAAGTAAATTTTATAGTGGATGGTAAGTAAGTCCTTCTCTCTTTTTTCCCACAAGCTAAAGTGTTGAAACATCTTGTGGGCTTTCACTCCTATAGAAGGTGTTTCTCCCCAAAAAGCGGCTTCTGCTTCGTCTCGAAATACGGCAGATTTTATTCCATTTCATTCCTAATGCCTGTTTATATTCAACCGGATTATCACCGAGCAGCTGTGTATTAAAGTTTAAGGCACAAATACATATCACCAGCTCAAGAAGAGCCAGGAAAACCCTCGGGCAGCCAACGTAACACTCCGCCACGCTGGCACGCGCACGCCGTGAGAATCCCTTTTTAATGCCACCCGGATAAAAATATATGTTTATGTTCACAAGTCGCCCTCATCCTTGCCAGCTGGTGCCAGATGGCCGTCCGAAGACGCACGCACACTCCGTCACGATGACAGCTGGGCTTCCGAAACCCGAAGCACCGATTCGATTTGGTAAATTTAACGTCCAAGAAAAGGTTTCCTTTATGGCCGGGCGTCGTTTGTTGCGGACGAATCAATGAATGCCCAATGGTTTTAAAATCCGAATCTCGCGGTTGGGACTTCGTAGGCCGTTTGTAAAAGGCCGTCCCTAAAAAAGGGGTGGGAAATTACTTTAATGGAGAATCGCTGTCGTATTCGCGACTGACATAAAATTACCAGACCCAATTAAGGATTACCGGCGAAGGTGATTCAATTATGCGAGTCTCAAAAGGTAATGCGTACACCGAAACACACTCTCACACAGAAACCCTCACCCACACGCTTGACCTGAGAAGGGACACCAACGCCGCACACACGTCTGTCTGTCTCAGTGAGGGTGTTTGTGAAGGGAAATCCGCGTGAACGCCAATGCATCTAACTTTCCACGTTTCAAAATAATTCCCCCACTTCCCGTAACAGGGCATTTGCGTTGTCATCGCTTCCGGAATTCGGGCTACGAGCCATCGTCGACAGATTGCAGCGGTTCTGCAGGAATTTCCCAGCTGGTTTCTATTTGCGTCACTTTCGTCACTTTTTCCACGCAGCGAATACTCCATGCAGCTCGCAAACAGAATGATTCGTGACGCTATTTTCTATCACTCTCACACACACCCAAACATACGCACACACACGTACAAGGACGCTGGCAACAATCAGAATATCATCAAAGTGCGGGCACCAGTTTATGATTTGAATAACAAATCGAGATTATCTATGCATGTTCTCTGTTTGTCGTATCATTATCCGATAACGTCTAAAACGCACCGCACCTACGCAGGAGGCTGGGTTGGACCGCTGTTGGACCGGGCTCTCATTCACGCGTCATGCCGTCTACTCTAGCATTTCCCTCGCGGTCACATTTTGGTGGGAGGACGGCGAAATCTCACCGTAACTTTGCGTGTGAAGCATTCCGAGTGGAATTCGCGTGCTGAACGTTGGTATTTCACTAGGTTTTTGTTTTCGCACGGAAAGAGACGCCAAATCGGAGATAGTGATGGGTAGGTGAGCAACCGGCGAGAGGAAAATTGTAACTTTGTGCAACTGGAGCGTTCGGCGAGGGCGGCGCGTCATAAGGCACAGTGTGTTCTGGGGTTTGGTTCTCTGGTCTCTGGTCTTCTCCCTTCTGCTTCTTCCCTTCTGCCAACCTAATCTTTTCCAGTGGAGCATGGTTTTCTTTCCCCTACCCCGCTGTAAGTTTCACCTTCTGCTGCCTTGTTTTCGGACGTCGTGCTTGTTTCCCCGCTTGTTTCGCCGGCTGCGCTCGTCCAACGACCATCACGATTTCCATAACATCAACAACAAAGTTTCCCTTTTGTTGCCATCCATACATACCCTCGGCTGTCTATTCTCGGTGAACACGTTTCATCACACGGCGTACGTGTGCCATCGTGCCATGCACGCATACAAAGGCACACATTAAAGTATGCGCGTTGGGGATGAAAATAGGGCACCTAGCTTTAGGTCGGATGGCTTTTTAAAATTCCACCAATCTGAACAAACCTTCGCATCCCAACACCTCCCCGAAAAAAAGGGATTGTACCCTTGCCTCCCCGTCCCATTATATCAACCAAGGTCGGTGTGTATGTGTGTGTGTATTTTTCTCATGGGACCATCGCGGGCCTTGGATGTTGCTTGCCACCCGACCAGAAATTATTCCACGTGTTACCATTTGAGTGATCGTTAATTTCCTTTCATTTTCTTCCCCCTGTGGCGATGTGGACGGTTTCCCGCTCGGTGGGAAAACATCACCAACGCCATCATCTGGGGGACCGAGATTGATCGTGTCGCTTAGTGGCCGGAAGGGGCTGCCAATCTGACACGATAACGAGTGCGCCGCCACGCATACGCACAACCAAAAGTCAATGATTTTTTTTTCTCGCACACTCATGTATGTTGAACAAATTAAAATATTCGGAGTATGTTTAGGGACGCTTCGATCGGAAGGGCTGCAATGGTGGAAGTGTAGAGTTTTAATATTTGATCAACGCATTTCCCTTTGTTGAACGGCACACGCTTTGCTTCAAGAGCGTGAACGAAATTTTCCTATTCTGTTGAAGATTAAAAGATTTGAGTAAGATCAACGTTATCCACGACGTTCGGTTGTTTGCGGAAGGATTGTAGAACAGGAAAAGTTCACTGGCAAGCGAACACAAACATTAGGAAATTGCCTGTTGTTTGGTTTTCTTGGTAACGGGTTTCCGCTTTGATCCTTATTAAAGATGATAAATTGGAATGGATGATTGTTTCAAATTGAATTAATATAAATTTATAACAGATGTTTAAAGTATCTCTTCTATCCACTGACTTTAATTCCTTTTTCTGTTATTAAAAGATCTATGAAGACTACATTAATACAATCGTTTCAATCACAGAGGAATATATGTATTACAAAATAAATTATCGCTTTATTGTGATGAAGTTAACAAAACGTTCATAAGCAAAATTTAAATTACTTTCTAATCATCTGATATTAAGTGTTGATTAATTTTTATTCTGAATTTAAAAATTTCTTTTGAACGTATACTACTGATTTCTTAAAAGTGGTCAAGAGGATATTCGCCTGTTTACCTCAAGCGCGCGCTGTGTTGTCCGTATCTTGTACACATCGATTTTTGCCTCCTTTGGGAAGTTTTCCTTCATTATTAATGGTTTAATCCTTTCCGGGGCTAATTGATACGGATAAAAGGCGAAAACAAGCTTAATGCAGGTCGAACATTACACGAGAAAAAAGAGCAGACAAACAGAAATATAAAAACAACCAACCCTAACGGGCTATTCTGTAGTCATTTGCGTCTCGGGAAACCTTCGCCGTGCCGTTACTATACCCTAATTAAAATGCCAATTGCTGTATTAAAGGCAGCAATACCTGGTGTTCATAATCCGTCGGGAAAAAAGCGGGTTACTGCCACCGCATTTCAATCGATCGCGACGAGTGGTTGAGCGCCATCGAAGCCCATTTAATTTTACCTTCTACAGCCCTTTTGCAAACAACGGTACCGACGGATTAAAGCTTTAAAGGCGGTCGATGGTGGAGGGCTTACTCGGTCACTCGCTAGCAGTTGGTGGTGGCACGAATGGTACCAATGTCGAGGCGTTGAAAAACGCGATGGAAAAGTGGGATGAAAACGCAATTAAAATCAAAAGTTACACCGATGATGGAAGCTCAAAGTGTACATAATGTCAGCGAGATCGGTGGATCAACATTGCACCTACGCACTAGGTGAAGCAGAATCACGTTAACCCGAGTGGATAAAAAGAGCGAGTAAATAATCCTTATCCGAATGTAGGGTTCATTTAACAGCGACGAATGATGTCGAGAACGATTCGAAAGCGAGTTTTTTTATATATTTGGACGACCGGGGGCGCGAGTTATTGTACTGCAATGGAAACCAAGTACTTTTAACCCATAGATTTCGGAAATAAAATTGTTAAAAACGGTAAATAAATATCTCTATCCGCTTTGTTATTCTTTCAAATTTAATTTGCTTTCATTTTACTCTTTTTTCATGATTGGGATTGTAATTGTGATAGCTCCAAAAATTAAAATATTTAAAAAATGTCTACAAAAAATATCAATGTAGATAAAAAGGTACTGTTTAAAATATTTCCAAAATGTTTGACGTATATTTACGATCAACAATCTACTTGCAACTAAAAAAGGTTGAGTTCACTTTTCTTGATACACTTAACTAGATTTTAAATGCATCCGTCTGCTTGTGCAATTTAATTTAGATTGAACTAAAGCTTGTTAAACAGAATGGCTTTTCAATTCTCATTCTTGGAAGAAAATCGAACCTGAATGCTCGAGCAGGAAAACGTTAGTGTTTGCGGAAATCGACAGCACGCCGGGCTCCAAATTGAGAATAAATCGAACGCGAATTGGAAACACGCAGTTGCTTTCAAATTAGGATGAACGGAAAAACCACGGTTCGGGAAAGGGATTGGAAAGCGGATAAATGAGTTGACAAACTTATTTCTTGCCATTGAATAAAACATTTTCGCTCGCAAGACGCCCGGGTGCATCATCTTCAGCCAAAACCAAGCGAGCGCCCTTTTCTATCTGCGTTACCGACTCTACAGCCTTCCGGGAAGCGCATTTTCTTTCTCCGTAGCAACATCTCGCAACGGAAATCGGTTTGTCGGGGTTTTTCATTCTTGCTCGACCGGATGGTGCCGCGTGCATTTGCAATGGAACGTTCGAGTTGGCGGATGCGGAAAAATGTAACGAAAAGTGCCATCCACCCCAACGAAGGGGCGAATGAGGTGGAAAATAAGAAAAATACAAACCAAAATGACAATCTTTCGGTACCGTCTTTAGGAAGGCAGCGACGCGGTAAGACGTTAGTTGGGCACGTTAATTTCCTCGAACCGAGGTGAGGCGATGAGAGAATTTAATTGCAGAATGTAGTAGACTTTGTAATTGAAATTGGAAAAATAGATGCCGACGGACGGCTTCAGCGCATGAATGCAATCGTTTGCCATTTCCGTGGGTAGATTTATTTTATCGGTTACCAGATACAGGACGAAATCATGGAACGCGTCTCTGTGGGTGGTGTTCCTGGGCAAAATCAATGTGATTAATGAGAGTAGGATGAATGAAAATTAAGTCGCACCGTTTCTGCTCAGCATTCGTAATTCTCTAGACAAAATCAAATAAAATTGCCGGTGCTAACAACGTCTATTCTCTCTCAATAATGCGTTTGGTTCTAAAACAGTCTTGGACATTGAATTATAACATCAAAGTACGACTAGCAGAAAATCCGCTTGTAATGAATTTTGTTCTTCTGATAATTGGATCTTTAATTCGAAGATATAATATCTTTAAAACATGTGAAAACACAAATAAAAAGAAATCATAGATTCAATCATTCTACCATGTTATATCTCGTATTCCGTTTTTTAAATGTCAAGAAAATCGTTACAGATAATCTACAACTTTATCTTTTTTTTAACTTAGACAGAAGATGTCGCAAGTAAAAGACTTTTGTTCAATTATCGTCAAGCCAAGAACGCTTAGCGGTTGTAGCGCCACATAATGCAATACACCTTTTACTTCCTTTTAGTTCGTTTCGTTCGTTTCTAAAAGAACTTTAATATTTATTTTCAGAAAAGTCATTTTCTCATGAATATTCTTACCATTTTGTTAACACCTTTTGTTGTGTATAGTTTTTATTTACTAGTTTTTATTGTTTTATCTTGTGCATAATTATTCTATTCTATGCTTCTTTCTTAATTTTGTATAACAAATCGGTAAGGATATTTATGAGAAAATGGCCTGTATGGAAAAAATATTGAAGCTCTTTAAAAAACTTATATTTTCATTAAGAGAGAATTTCCAATGGCGCTAGAAGGAACTATCCTGGAAATTTAAAAAAAATCGAAAACATTTATACGTAACGGACAATTCAAACCACGAGATGAAACATCCATCTCTTTGAACAATAGCGCTCACGAAAGAATCAGAAAAGTGACTGCCTCAAAAAGGTGGAGTAAATCTCCTAAAAGGTGCGGCCATTCCACTAAGCCTTTCTCCAGTGTCTTAAAAGGCCAGGCCAGGTTCTTAATACTTTGGACAGAGTCGCTAAACGACGCTCGCGTTCTCTTAAAAGCTTCGGCGTTTTCCTCAATAGGTTGGATGGAAAAGACGCTAAAAGCCGTCACCATCGCGCTAAAAGATGTTAGAAGGTGTAATATTCAACTAATGAAATTATTTATTTTATTTTTATTTATTTCAACAGCTTTCGTTAAGAGACTCAAGATCATAGCGTGCCTAACATGATTTCCTAATTATTTAATTAAATTAATCCTAATTATTTTATTTAATTAAACGAACCTAATTATTTAATTAAAATCATATCATGATTTGAAGAATCAAATTATCTGAATAAAAATTCTAAAATTAAATCCACACAATTGGATAAAAGCAATTGCATCAAAATCTACACTCCCTCACCCTCCCGAAATAATTCAGTTCAACAAAAATTTCTTCCGCTCGATTAGGAAACCGACAATCATTGCTTGCGGCTGTGAAAATTCATAAACGCGTGTAAGAGATTTTTCACGTCGACCAATAAAATTGATATTTGATACAGAACGGAAACATATGAACCGATACCGAACCGAAAAAATCCTTCCTATGCATTAAGCTTTGGTTCTGGCGAGCTGCCGAATTTATCGGTTCGTTTGAAGTTCTACCGAAAGTTATGGTTATTATGTTAGTGTTTTCACCTACCTCTCCGACCTCCGGTTCCGCGTGCATAACATATCATCGGATGTGTGATGGCACGCGCGCCTTCCCAATATTCGATGTGCCTGCTTTCAATAAAACCCACTCGATGCAATCGACCCGCTTGAAGTTGTTAAAGTCTTCCGCGTATCGGATCAAACGTAGATCGTTTCCCATTGCAGCCGAATTTTCACACATCCATCCGGCCGACGATTTTCGAACCACAACGGGCACAACGCTTTCCTGGCGATCAGTTTCAAATATCGGCTCGTACATGTTGAAGGACCGCCCCGCGATGTACCTTTCCTTCCCTTCTCTAGCCTCCGGCGTCGGGAGTGCACAGAGGGAAAACTGTGTGATGTAGAAAATGTTAAGTGCATCGTGCACGCCGGGAAACCGGGATTCGATTCTGTGGCCAGCAACGTCCGCCCCGGCACGCCGAACGGGCTTTCTGTGCGAAACTTTCGCTGCACACTTTTGCGGGTTTTGCGGTCGCCCATTAACATATTGAACCATAAATTTGGCATCGGCCGTCTAGCGATTCGAAATAAATTTATTTTATTGCCCACCGCACCGGATCGCTACATTCGAGCGAGGTGTTTTGTTTTTCAGGGTGCAACCATTTTTAGACGCTGCTTGCCAAAAACTCCAGACGCGTGGGAGCGATGCTTGTTTGGTGGGCTTGTTTTTCCAGCGGAAAATTGGGGGAACAAATTTTGTGTTTTGTTGAGCTCGATGAAGGTACAGACTACACAGTTGGGCTTCGCGGGAAGCACATTTCCCCGAAAAGCTGTTCGCAACGTCGACGGAATGGGAAAGGTTTTTCGTCCAGCTTTCCACAGGGCAGGTCCAGATCGGACAGGGCAGGTTTATTTACATGCAGCTGCAAAGCACGCAGCAGGTCAGTGGTGCTTTGGCCCTAATCGAATGTTTCCGACTCGGGGTTATTGTTGCTGAAACGGATTTGTTTATGCAAATTAACGCCCCGGAGAAACCGCTTGCGATGTGTACGCGTTTTAAATCAATAATTCCCGTGCGACAAGAAAAGGCAGCGCTTCGGGAAACTGTTGCCCGCCCAGTGATCGATTTAGGTTTCCATAGAACCAAATTAATAAAGGTGAATAAAACCGTAACGGTAACATGTAAAAGTTATTTACAAAGCATGGTGAAAATTGGTTTGGTCGTTTGTTGTCTACAGTTTCTCTTCTTCTTCATGGCGTAACGACCTCTTTTGGTCATGCCTACCCATTAAGGGCTTACAAGACTTTTTCCCTTATGTACGTGGATAGTCACTCCTCTCGTACAGGGGAGGGCCCGGTCTCGGATGGGATTCGAACCCACACCGTCGAGGTCATGGGTCGAGTTTCTAACCGGCGCTACCGCTCGGCTGTCGCGGACCCCTACAGTTTCTCTATTAGATTTATTTTCTCATTCTTTTCCATTCCGTTCTAAGTTCAGCTCGTGTTTATTTGTAATTTGTCGCCTTCTTATATAATTGCGTTAATTTATAACTTAAATTGAAGAAAACATATCATCTTTATTAGTGCTTGTTTAGCAACGTAAATAACTTACAAATACAGCCATTGCCACTGAACTTTAGCTCGAAAGCAGGTGGTGTTGTCCCTAAGATACCAAGCTTTCAAAAAACTCATCTGGTTCGCTCTCTAACGCATCCGACTTTGTCTCTAACTCATCAGTCCTCTTGCTCTTGCCAAAATCACGAAATTAAACTGGCTCAGTGTGGTTTTTCCAGATAATAAAACTAAAACCATTTACTTATGTATGTTTCAAAACTAGCTTGTACCTATGCTCATGAGTTTTTGCCGATTTTCTGAGCACAGTTTTGTTTGAGCATTTCGAAATCAGTACAGAAGTGGTGAATACGGGTATATAAACTTATTTTCATAGTACACCTTTTTTGTTTGTTTGCAACCACTGCCGTATATTTTTTATAAAATAATTTGAAATACAAATAATAATCGTCATATTTGCAATCATTCTAAATATCCAAGATTTCAGATGGAGCAAAACTTTATCAGAATCTTATGAGCTATTTCAACAATGGGTTTGTTAGAAGCAAAGAGGTGGCAACGACTGTAAGGATATATAAGATATACATAGGAAACACTTTTTTTAAAACTCAGTTATCCATAGGAATAATTCTGTCTTACAAGGACGAGGAAAAATATAAAGAGCAAAACTAACCCTATCGAAGTAAAAATTACACGACGAAATAGTATAAAACTACTCCTATCCTCCGTCATAACTTCATTTATAGTAGTACTTTCTACAGCAAATGTTTAAATTGTTAGCTCATGGCAGGACATGACCTTCTTGGAAAAGCAAATTGCAATATGATACCGAAACAATCGCTCCAAATCCCGCTTCTTAAAGCTCATCCCACTCGAAGGCATTTCAGTGTCATTTCTTCAGCATTTGCACCGACCAACTTTCCTCGAAAGTTTCAAATCTTCATTTGCACTAATATCATGCAAGTCTTACAGCATTCGGACAACCCCCTCCTTTTCGCCCCGTACCAGCTTGTGCGAGCGGAAAATCACGTGTGGCACCGTCTGGGCGCCCCAGCAAAACACACGCTCGCCGGAAACAACGTAAGCGTCATCTCAACCGCACTGCACTGCATATTACTCGAGTAGTTAGATTGCGATTGCCGATAAGATTCCCGACCGAGGGAAGAAAACGAAGGCTCGGGCGGCACTCATAAAGTTTACCCGAATCATCCCCATTTTCCCCGGAATACATTGATCCTTTATGCGTTTGCATTTTTGTGTCGTTCGCTGCTGAACGGATCGTCGTCGTCGTCGTCGTCATCATCATCGTCCTTAGCTGTGGACTGTGGTAGGGATAACGAGAGGTGGGAAAGCGGAAGAGGGGAACCAGAAAGTGTTGTGGCCGTACGGTGATGTCGATGGCCTTGCGGGTTTTCCTGCATCGCTCGGGCGAACGAACGACGGGTTTTGCTTGCTTTTGCAACGTTAGCATATGATTTCCTTCTAAATCCCGCTCGGAAACGGGGTAAAACGGTGCCGAAGCTCACCGGCCAGCCCCGGACCCCCGACGCTGCCGGCACTTATCGAGCGGTCCTACGCTTCGTCATGTGACACATCGACACAAGAACCGCTTTCGAAGCCGCCCGATTCGCAAGTGAATGAACGTCCGTGGATTTACGGACGAACCGCACCGGTACACGCGAGGGGGCAGGAGGAGGTGGCCAGCTAAGGGACGTGGGAATGGGGCAACGATTTCTTCGAATTATGCATTCCACACTGTCACAAAACCAGTCGTTTTCCCGGACCGATCCGGGCAGGAGTAATCGTGCCAAAAGTGGCTTTTGATGCCAGGCATCGCTCGAACGTGTTGTGCGCTGGTTCCGGCTGGAGGAAGACGGGCTTCGTTTGAAGTTTTCCTAGGCTCCGCTCTCTGTGTCCTTCTTTTCTCTATGAAACACACATACACAGCCATACGGGTACCATTCCCGTTTCGGGACGGAAAACTACACCGGAACCAAATATCCTTTCGAAAGTAATTTATTTGAATCCACTATTCCGGGAAGTACGTTCTGTATCGGCGGAACTGCGGTCACACCCGCACATATATGAACTCTCGTGCATACCCTCCTTCCGACCCAAAACGAAACCCGCCCCATGTGCAGTGGGCAGGAAAAACTGCTCCATTGTAAACAATGCCCAACATTTCCACATGGTGTCGTCGCGAAGCAGACGGCCACGCTCGGTTCGCGAAAACGCCCTCTCGAAACTAACAGGGTGGCTGAAAAAGGTTTCAGCTGCTGCGCCTTTTTCTTTTTCCCTTACAGACACTCACACGCACGGAGCAGGGAAATGCAAACAGAAGGCAAAGAGACGAGAAAAAAGAAATTCACCTAAGGGAAAGCCAGACTCCCCATACTCCTTTGGAGCTTTCGAGATGCTGTCCTTGTGAGGTGTGGGAAGGGGATAGGTGGGTCTGTCGCCGTGAGGGAAAATTCGAAACTTTTCCAATTCGAGAAATTTGAATAAATGCCAGCCACTTTGCCAGATTTATGTCATCAATATCCAGGCAAATGGTACATAAACGGGAAAACGGGTTGGAAAATAGCGTCCTTTTAACGGGAGCCCTTCGCTATCTTTCCCATACGATGCGATGCGATGCGTGCGTGTGGTGGGACGGTGTTTCTTTTGTTCCTTTCTTCACACAACGACCGATTCTAGTGCTGTTGGATAATAACGGGCAAACATGATCGAACGCCGCGCGCAACGCACAGTAACGTGCTGGAGGATGGAGGGCCCGTAACCTTGGGTAACACGTTACCGTACTTTTTTTTCTTTTTGCAAAGCGGAAAAGTGTTATGCTGGAGTTTCTTAAGGGACCAACTTTGGCCCCGTTTCATACCCGCACCGAAACAAACAACCGAACGTGCAGCTAAGATCACGTAACTGTCTTTCGGCCGAAGCCAACGATAAAGTACAGCAAATATTACCCAGGTCGTCGGTTGGGGAGGGTTTTTGGGGAGAGCGGGGTAGAGCATATTGCTCCGGAATCTATCGGGGGTCGATGGGACGCATTCGTTACAGCTTCCCAAGGGAAGCGCATTCCCGAGGCCTTGAGGTGCAGTTGTTGGCCAGGTCGAAGAGCTGGCGTGTTGGATGAATTTTTGATGAATGTCTTGAGCACAATAGAAACCCTTACTTAATCCTTTTTTGTGATGCGAAGTACGCAGACACAAAGATCGACCCTCGCACCTACTACAAATGAGGTGACTAACGGGTTGCTTTCTTACTTTTTATGACGATGCAGCCGGTTGTCTTCACCTCCACTGCAGACCCAGTTACTAGAAAGTGTGTGTGTTTGTGTACGTTGGGATGTCGAGAAGAATACGTGAGTGGAAAGAGAAAAAAAAACCGCCACCGGAAGAAGGCGAACTTACAGTTCCGGGCCAGAGGAAGCAGCAAACGAACTGCTCGACCTGGGGTTTTTCACCGCATTACAGCACGACGCGCCGTGTACCTGCTTTGTATTAAAAGGATGCAGTTTGGTTTCTATCACACCCTTTGGATCGAAAAAGCAGGAAGAAAAAGACTGCGGTACCCTTTATGAGTTGCAGAAGCAGGGCGACAAAACTTCCCGCTTCCCATGGACTCGCTCGGGTTCAGTTAAAAGACTTCCAGTAGTTTCCCAGAAAACCCACCATCCGACGGAAGAAGAAAGCTCACCCGGAAAAAGAAACTGCACCTCGACTGTCGAGTGGAAAACGCGGAGAAGCAAAAGAAGACAAGAAATGAAAGAAAAAACTCATTACGCCAAAGGCATTCTCTAATTGATGCTGAAAATAGATAGTACACTGCACCGCGCTGCAGGAATGCAGGAGTGTGTGCGCGCGTGTGTGTGTCGGTGTATTGCTATCGGGCACCAAGTTCAATTACATTCCACCCCCGGAGTGTCGTGCGCTGCATCGTGCTGGCATTTTTCCGGGGAAAATTTTTGTCCGGGTGTTCCACCGACGGGAAAGCGTGCGGCCGAGAGTGCTGCTGATGCCCGCAGGAAACTATTTAAGCTGCGGCTGAGGAATGAGGTTTTCCATCGCACTTCCGTTGGGATGGATGTGAAAAATGAGATACCGGTGGGTAAGTGAATTTTAACACCAGTTAAACAATCCATGCAACCAGTTACGATCGAAATTTCTATAGGAAACTTCAAGTGAAAATCGATCCTCGACATGAACATTTATAAATTATAGCTTTATAGTTTACAGCAACATATCGGCGAAAAGTTAGATTGTCTGAGAGTTTTATTTCTGCCCTTTCGCCATTCATTTTTAAGGATTTTAAGTTACCATATTTGTGCTTGCATAATACCACCTTTATTAACCACTAATAATAATTCTCTTAGGGATGAATTAAAAATAAAACCATTTTTCAGAATTTGTTACACTACTTTTTGGTTCTAACCATTTTCGTTTTAACGAGTTTTGAGAACTTCATACCATTAAAATGAAATATCAATTTCATCATTGCTCGATACAATCCTTATTTTTAGCGTCCAAAATTGGAGAAATATGGTTTTTTAAACTCTTATTCGATTAAACCAAAAGCTACAATATTGTTTTCCTTAGGAATTAGGATTCAATGGCCCATTTTCTATTTTACATCATTATAACTAGTTTAAAATGATGTATTTTCAGAAAAATGTAGGAAAACTGAAACAAACGGAATTATGAAAGTAAAGTTGCTTTTAGGATTCATTTTTCGGTGGAGCTTACTTGGGCTAATCACAAAACAAATTATAAATCGTGGATAGAAAAATATAACAATGCTTGGTAATTCACGTAAGGCATTTGAATAGCACGAAGAAATCCCTCTCAAAATTGATTAAGTAAGTAAATAGTAGCTAAGTGGATTAAGTCACTATATAGATAATTTGTTCGTATTCGACTTTCAGACTATCAGGTTAGTTGAATTGGGTGTGTCTATTCAAAACACATTTAAAATATAACCTATAAGTATAAGATGTGACACAATTTGTTTCAAATGTGTGAGATCTGTAGAGAAAAACAAAGATTCAACACGTTTGATACATTTTTATGTATCATTTAGTGAAAACACTTACTAAATTCATCAATGAATTTAGTGAAAACACCAATTTTTCCATTTTAAAATCTGGGATAAAATGTTATCCAGCAATACATCAAAATACAAGCATCATTCGCAATGACAATTCGTTCTGCTCAGGTGACAAATTGTACCGTGTAACAACTAATCAACTGTGATTTTCCCAATAAAAACAAACATCAACATCGGGAATGGGGCATTGATGTTGTACCACCACATTTCAGCTGCGCGTAGAACACGCTCGGAGTCAAAACGTCAAACAGGCAGTACGTCAAAACCGTTGCAGCGTAAAACTTTACTACAAGCTGGAGTGGAGATAAAATAAATTATCCTTCCAGCCAGCGTCAAGTCACCTCGCAGTCACCTTGGGAAGCAGGGCACGGCGTCGAGCACGGCAATAAAGAATTCATTATCATGACAACTTTATGCTAGACGCACCGAAAAATCTCTCTCCCGACCGCGTAGACCACAAGGCATAAATGGCAAGAGAAAAATGCTCGTTCCGGAATTCCGGCCACTCAGGCCAGCGAACATGCGTTCGGCGTTGTTTCGTCGCCCGCATGTCTTGTCTTTCGGCATGATCCATCCAGCGGCGGGAAAACGGTAGAGGGAGCCAGAGCGTTAGAACGGAACACTCGTTTGGCCTTTGGCAGGGGGAAAAGTTCCCCACTGGGCCGAGTTTCGGCGCACCATAACAATAAAGTTCTCTAGTTCTCTGTTTGTGGTTAATAATATTACTGAACGGCAGCGGCGTGATTGTGCTTTTCGTGCGATGATAGGCTACGTGTGTGTGTTTATGTGCACGATGTTTCACTTCAAAGCAGGAAAAGATGTTTTTTGCGATATTCTTCGCATTCCTGCCGCTTTGAGATCCATGATCGAGCAAAACCGCCTAGGGTTATTAGCAAGCTTCGAGCAGCGGCAGAGGCGGAAACCGAAACCAAACGTTCGTCCGTGCGCTCGAGTGGTTCATCGCCGATGTTCCTTTCATCGGCACTCCGAAGGCGGTGGAATATTATGGTGGTTAAGAAAATGCTTCGCTCGAAAGTGGCGAGAGCCCTAGGACTAACCTCAAATCAAATTCTCGAATGCCACAGTCACATTTCTGGTTTTCTTCTTATCCTTTTGCATCCCAGTGTGCTTTGATGCGAGTGGCTTTAACCGTGTGTGTGTATGTGTGTTTAAGTTTGTGTATTTTGTAGACTTTAATAAGCTACCCGATTATGTCACAAGTTGTTTTTGCGTGAAAATGCCTACCTTGTTGTCGATCGGCGAAGTGTTTAAAAAATGTTAAAAAATAAAATGGAATGTGAGGAGTCATGGTGTTTCAAAAAAGGGGAAACTAGAAGTTTGTCTGTTTAAGTTTCAAAACGAAAAACATATCTTTAAAAGAAAGTCGCATGGTCCATGCTACTCGCCTTGGTTGAAGACAAATCCGATGATTTTCTTTTTCATTTCTCCAAACTCTTTCGCACGCGTTTTCGGTACCTTATTGCCAAAGGGGCAGCTCGATGTTTTGGGTTACGCCACAAACATACAAGGAAAAATACCTTTTCAGGAACGCTACACCAGCTACCGGACATATTTCCAGTCCACTCCAATGTCTCGACACGTTCGCCCGCAGGTGACTGTGACATCAGGTGAGCCAGCAAAGCGCTAGAGCCCTGGATAGGAATCAGCTTCTTCGGCACAGATTGATAACGAGGTCCATTATTTATACTCTCCTCGTAACCGGCCAAGCACCATACACATACATGGAGCGTATGGACGTGAACCCGTGTCCTGTCAGGGTAAAGCCGGGGGCAATATATAAATATAAATCTACCGTTTCACAAGGTTCTTTCGTGCCGTTGCGTTCGTCGTCGGACATTATTTTGGCATCCATGTCAACGTGTGTGTGCTTGTGTTCCGTGTAGTCTTCGCTATATTCTCCAGCTGGATGAATGACGATCCGAAACCGAAGACAGTTCAAACTAGAGCATTATTAGGAAGCTGAGATCGCGAAACAATTTGTCGTTCCGTCAGTGAATGTAAGAGAACCCTAAAAAAGACCCCAAAAAGTATGTCTGACTGGTGCTATACCCCATCGAGGGAACTACTCCGGATGCATCCCGTAAACGGGGTGGTTTCTGCAAGGCTATAGCTCCCATTTCGCGGTACGAGTCCAGGGTGTTATTCGGAAAAACATCCCCAAAACCGAATTGTGTATATTTCTCTTCGATTCCAAGTGACTCGCTCGCAACGTTTCGTGCGCCACTCGTTTCCAACGTTCTGTTCTGGTGCTGTTGAAGATGCCCGCCGGTGAACGGTACACTGTCACCCGATAGTGGACGTTCAGCATAAACAAAATTCACCATCAGCTTTGGTCAGCAGGTCGGATTCTCGGGTACAGAAAATTCTACGAAAGGTGCTAGCTGAGCGCCCGATATGTCGCCTGTAGGGAAGCAGACGGTGGTGTTTATCTTGCGTGTTATTTTAAGTTCGCGTGTCTTTCTTTTCATCGTTACTAGAGATCGCACGAATGATGGTAGAAATTTAATCGTGTACAGTTCCTGGTTCATTGTTGCGGTAGAACCACTGAATCCATCGTAGCAGTTGTTTATTATTGGAACAAAAACCGAATCCATCATTTTATGTGGTGCCAAACAAATTGTTCGTAAACTGACAAATGTTCAACCATTTTTCTTGAAAAGTCGTTTCAAGAATTTAAAACTGCAAAATCATCAGAAGTCTAAGCAAAGCCCGATTGTTTCTCTATGAATCAGTCCGCTTCCCCATGCATATTGTACAAATGACCAGGCGTCTCCATGCAGGCTGAAAACACAAAGGACCAGGCGTCTCCATTAAGAGTGAAACCACAAACTACCATGCGCCTCCATTTACGAGTAAAAATTATCTTCATCAAGTATATGTAAAAAATATGAGTTCTCGATTTTCATCATTTTGATTGTTCAGCTTGTCCTTGATTTGTTAATTATATTACTGAATAAACAAATCAAGAGTGAAAAATTTCTTTATTAAAATTAAATGATTTCGATTCGCTTTGTTTTAGAAAGAACCACTGAATCCATCGTAGTTGTTGTTTATTATTGTAACAAAAACGAATCCATCATTTTAAGTGGTGCCAAACTAATTGTTCGTCAACTACAAATGTTCAACCATTTTTCTTCAAATGACTAGGCGTCTCCATTAGGAGTGAAACCACAAACTACCATGCGCCTCTATTTACGAGTAAAAATTATCTTCATCAAGTATATGAAAAAAAAATATGAGTTCTTAATTTTTATCATTTTGATTGTTTCGAGTGTTCTTGATTTGTTTATTCTTTGATTTATTCTGAAAAAACATATTAAAAGTGAAAAATTTCTTTATTAAAATTAAATAATTTCGATTCGCTTTATTTTTAATTTGACAAAAAAGAAAAAAAAACTAAAAATAATTAAAAATAATAAAAGAGAGGTCATACAGCTGTATGCTGCACGAATCTACGTCATCGAATCCATCCTTGCTAGCAGCTTTCTTCTTTGGCTCTCAAATTTAATAGTCCTCATCTAAGTGAGTCGGTAATTCATTATTCACTGCACTTTTATTTCCCCACCCCATCAGGGAAGCAAGAATATTGTCACTCGTAAGAATCGTTGCTGCTGATCGCACATCATCAACTCCTCGCCGTCACGCTACGTACCAACTCTTCTCAGCACTCTTTTAGCACTTCCATTCGTCGGTACGTACGCACTCATGCATTCTCATGTCGGGCTGTCGGGAAGCAGTTGATGGTAAAAGAAAACCCCACACCGATCGACGCGCCGCAAAATTATCAAAGGCCCCCGTTCGGCTCTTAATTCATGACCCAACAAAACACTCACACACCGGGGATGCCCTTGAGGTAGTCTGCGTTCATTAAAACCCAACCCAAAGGACCGCGAGAACCTTCCCTTCCTCTCCCCACGGTCACTTCACACGGTGAAGTTGTCTAAGGCTCGTGCAAAGCTCCCCGAAGGGTGCATCATTTTCCCAGAGGCCCGCACCGTACCGCGGTCGTTTGGCCGTTTATTTACGGCCAGGTTAAGGTACACACCTTGTCGACCCCTCCCCAGCGCGCGCCGGGATGGGTTGATGATGGTGACTTTTGATTTTACGACCACCACCACCACCACCACCATCGTAACTACCACCACCGACCGTCCAGCGTCGTACGGCCACGGATCGCTGGCGGCGTGCCACAATCCTTGAATCGAAAGGAGCGCCAGTTTGGAGAGGCGTTAAAGAGCCATCCGGCGGTAACGAACTTCGTCGGGGGAATTTCGCTCCTCGCGAAACATCCAAGCAGCAACAACAACAACAACAGCAACAGCAACAAACCATTCAAACCCGTACCGATTCCGGTACTGATTGTCGCTCCGAGGATGCGTCCGTTCGTTAGGGCTGCTCTCCAATGCAAGCGGCTCGAAGGAACCGAACGAACTTCGGCCTCGGTCGGAGTTATTCGGGCATGCGCCGAGTGGGACGGGTGAATCGCTTTCGCAACCCCGCTCCACACATTGTGGGGTTTGTTTTTCTTCGCTCCCACACGTCCACGATCGGTTCAGCCGAAGGACGAACAGATTTTTTGGCAGCTTCCAGCGAATGTGCAGTGGCACACCGAAATCAGTTGTCAAACGGCGACTACGGTGGTCACAGGCGTGTCACAAGGGAAACGGTTCGCAGGCAAAAACGGTAGACGAACAACGACCCATCGGTGGCACGTTACGACATCCGACGATCGGTCGGTGTTTTCCTCGTTTTTTTGCAAAGACATTTAAAAATCAAACAAGGTGTTTTCCTCGTGGGAAGGAATCCCAGATCTATACCGGTGCGGTCTATGTGTGTTTATATGTGTGTTTGTGTGTAACCAAGGCAAGATCGGATAGCACTGACATAAGACGGAACCGTGAGAAAGTCCGTTAGGGCAATGAAGTTACCATTACAATAAAGGATAAGTGACTTTTCAAACGTGGAAGTGTAAGAAGCCGATGCTCTCAAAGTTCCGGTCCTCGGCACGAGGATGTGCTTACATAAAACGAGAAAACGGGTTGAAATAAAAAAAAACAACCGCTTCAAATAGCCAACGATAAGGGTTCAGCGTGGAAAGCCGCCGATGGAATGAAATGAAAAACTGGCGTGCGGACGAAACGGAACTTGTTTTACTTATTTTTGGGTCGTTCACAAAAGGATGCGATAGCAGATAAAACGGGGGCTGGAAAATGAACAACTGCAAGTGGGCGAAAAATAAAAAAAAATAAAAACATACAACCCAGACAGGAATACATAACCACAAAAGTGTTTTTTTTTTTAAATGTACCGACGAATAGAAAATCAAATTAGCCGAATCCAAAAGACGAGATGATGGAAACTCGTTCGGTAAAGTTTTGAATGGCGAACGTAATGCAAACAAACTAGTGATGCAAAACAACAAAACACAAGGAAAGAAACAAGTGGAATGGAATAATCAAAAAGAAGAGGAAAAGAGAGAGAAGGATAATTGAAGAGACGGAGGAAAACCGACCAGCGCAATGAATAATACATAGGAACCCAATTTGTGTTTCAAATGATCAGTGACCCATTCCGGGTTTGCTGCCATCAAAGCAGTGTGACGAAGCGGCCAAACGGAAGTAATGTGTCCCCTTTCGCCTTCCCATTGTGTGTGGGTGTGTGTGCCGTGGAGTGGAAATTTAATAGCCCACCAGCATGAAGTTCCCGTCCAATTGGCTCTCGAGAAGTGATCTTTCCGGCGCACCATCGCTGTTCGTCTGTGGTTTGGTGCTGCACTGACATGGTGTCGGGTGGACCTTGGGGACCACAAAGTCCTTGCCCGTGTCTCAAGTGTGTGTGTGTTTCTGTGCGGCAAGTGTCCGACGATAAAGTTTGCCCACTAGCTTGCTACATCCACTCGCACTTCCGTCTTTTCGTGGTGCGGTTAAAGTTTGTTTGGGTAAATTGGATTTCACGCCTGCCGCGCACGTTTGTGCGTGTGTGTGTGTGTGTGTCTGGTATGCATGGTGATATACAGTTGGATGCATTTGACGGACAACGGTTCGAAAAGCCACCGACCGCAGTGGTGTGCACACGCACACAGCGAACACCGCTCGGATGCTAGATGAACGTTGGTGATCTTCGGTCGCCAGCCTTGCGTTAGACTCGGTTACTAATCCTTTGTTCGTGTGTCTGCCAGGGTGGATGACATGTAGGATTTGGTGGTTTTCCCGACAAAACGTACCACGAAGTGTAGTTGTTGAGTAGTTGACTTATTCCGTGTGACAGAAAGTAACACTTACTACCGGAGGGAAAATAACGAGCTCCGGATCGTCGACGATGTCTTAGGCGGTGGTTTTATCACTTCCTTCTTATCGCCAAACCCGTCTCAACGTACCGTAACTACCCCACTCAAGCTTTAGATGAACTTTTCTAACTAGATTGCTTCGTTTCAGCTACTGTCTAGCCGTCTTTTCAGGCTCACGTGTGTTCCCTTCTCGCTTGTTCGTAATTCGCAAGGATTCGTCGTTGGTTGGTCCTTTGGTTCCGTTCTTTCTTCCCACTGTTCAAGCCATCCTCGAGAGCTGTACAAATTCAATAATCATCCTTTCGAGCCGGGTTTGTTTTCTTTCGTTTCGGCACTTTGAAGACGTTGTTTTGCATGCTCTAAGCCGCTCGGTCGCTTTCCTCTTGGCAGCGTTTCTGTGTTGGTACGTTTACTCGATTTGCTTTATGAATAATAAACTTTTTCCCTCCGTAATGAACCTTCGGCAGCCGACAGTGATGGAAAGGCACGTGATGTGGCGCTGGCAGTTCCCTGTTTTACCTCGGCGTTCGGTGAAAATGAGTGAAATGTGAGATAAATTTAAGGGTGCTTGAACGAATCTTTCCGTACCGTTGCGAAGGCGATTCGACGCATTTCCAAGGCCGTTTTTGGTGCCTTTTTATTCTTCTTTCTGTTGAGGATGGTCTGTTCACGACGGATGCTGAACACAACACCCTCCTTGTCTTCACGCTGAGCGCAAGTACGCGGGTTTAAATATTTTCCCGAACGTTAATAAAATATGGAATAGATTTACGCAACCGTGTCCTTTCCCTCTATTCTTCTTGCTTGCGTGTTTTATCGTTTTATTTTTCACAAATCCTTCCCTTCCGTACGCCTACCCTCGCGAGCGGCACCGACTGTTTGCGAATATCTATCATCATTTGATTAGAGGAAATTAAATTCTCGCGTTTCCGGAAAACGCGCTCCGTGCCGGATTTTGTGGGGGGATCCGTGGAAAAACCGCACACATTCCGCAGGACGGTATTCCTCGGCGGTAGGACGCACCGCGGCTGGGACGGGAACGGGAGGCAAATAGAAAAGGCGCTTCCTGATGTAATTATCGGGCGGAAACGGCTCGCTATTGATCGTGCAGCCAACCTAGTGTTCATAATTTATTCTTGGCCTCCTCGCTAGCCTCCGCCCCAAAACGCAGCGCCGAATGCGGCGGAATTTCGGGCTAACCTTGCTGCGAAGGCAGGATTTCGCAATCCTTTTGTCGGTAGGAGAAAACATCCAGCCGCCGCCTGGAGGCGCCCGGACGGGCGGATGAAATTTACGATCCTCTTCGATTGGAAAAGTGTGCCCCGCGGGAAAATGGCTATTATTTTTGGGGAAGAGCATCAAAATAAAAAAAACACACCAACTTGCACAAAGCAGAAAGTTTAAGGGGTTGAAAGGCGGTGGAAACTTGTTCTCATTTTGAACAACAACAATAGTTACCGCCTAACAAGATTGGATGCTCTTGAACAAAGGCAAATTTTTCTTTCCCGATCGCTAGGATAATGGATAAGATAAGAGGGCAAATTTAGATGCTTCGGTGGATGGTTGGTTCCGAGGAATCTTATTTGTTAAGCATTTCGAACCCTTTTCTTCGCAGGAATGTACTGAAAAACCTGTTAAGCAACATTATGATGAAATAGCGTATTGTTAATAAAACTAAGACGGTGGATGTAAGACAATTTCTGTTTTACTTTTAGTGGATGTGCTCCTACTGGAAAAACAAGGTTTTCAAAAGTTCAAACAACACCACCACCATAACATTACTCTTCTCGGCGTTAATACGGCTTTTGCCTTTCCCTTTTTAATGGAAGACAAATGTTATCCATTTTGCTGAACCATTCTGTTTTGCAAAGTAACAAATAAAATCCTCCCTCGCGCTATAAAAACAAAAATCAATTTACTCCGATGGAATCGGGCTCATAAATAAATGTCCACACATCCGCTGCGAGGGTTGATTTACTGGTGCCACGGCGAGCATGGAACCGATGATTTGCCGTTTTGTTTTGTTTTCCCGCACTTTCCGGCACGCCTAGCCCGTTATCGGAATTTATAAGAAAACTTTTCACGATCCGAAGAAATTCGCCGACGCCGGGGCCGAAACAAAAAGCCCCAAACAAAAGGACAGGACAATCCCTTTGCGGATGGTTGAGAAAAAGTCCGTGCCCCTGTTCGGCCCCGGAGGCTACAATCAATATCACACGGGATGTGTAACGAGGGGGCGATTGTAACGGATTTAAAATTGATTGGTGGGGTTGGATTAGATATATTTTAGCCCGGCGCATTTCTTATGTGCAGCAAGATTTCCAAAATGGCTGCACACGATCAATTATGAAACTGTCTATTTATTAGAAATTATTAAGGTCACAGACGCGGTATGTTGGGGAAGTTTTAGACAATCAACACCATCATACCTGGAGGGATCTAAAAGTTTGTCGTGCAGAATTCCCCGAAACTTTGTTGACAATTTATCGGACCAATATTCAACCACAGTGTCGTTTATCTGTCGGTAAGCTTGACACTGTTCGCCTACAAACTACTGCTCGAAACTAACGCACTCAGTTTCCCTGCTCGAAACTATGCTCCGAATGGATTTATTGGCGTGACCGGGGGCCATTTTCCGCAGGCAGTCTAGCGATCGTTTCGGAATGGTGATCATTTGCACCACCTGGCTTCGACGTCGGGCTTCGGCATCGAGCACACTACTGCTTTGGCAAATGATATCATCCCTCGTTAACTTTTACGAGCTGACCCATCCCACCCACTCAGCCCATTGTGGCATGCTTCGGAGCGAGCAGCATGTTTGACGATTAGCGCCGCATGGCGTGAAGATGGCGATGGGGAGGCGAAGAGGCGAAGGAATGAAAATTTAATAAGTTGTACTTGTTGCAGTGTTCCGGCACAAGGGAGACGACCGGAACGAGCAAAGATTAAGAGTGCCTCCGCCGTCGACGATGGTGTGAATAGCATGGTGTTAACTTTCCGTGAAGGAACCAATTAAAAATGGTTTGTGAATGGGCGTCAGTGATGGGAGGCAGCAAATGGCTGCGGAGGGTAGATATGGCCACACCATTGGCCGGTGGTGTGAGTTCTGGCACCATTTGGAGGGTGACTTATATTGCTAATTGAAGTGGAATTACTTTTTTAAGTGAGTAAATTTATTCATACGATCCTTTGACTAACATGCCGGAAGCATTCTAATGAGTTGGTGGACAACAGTGCTTCAAACCCGTTGGACAATATGAAAATTTAATCCTCCATCTACATCCTCCATTTAATTTTGCAGTAAAATTAAAAAAATTGAATTCAACTCCAATCCCAATGTTCCCGGTTAAATTAAGCCATCACTGAGGAAGAAAACTTCCCCCGGCATCTCATATACTTACCGTTATAATCGGACTGGAAATTTATCTCCATCCACGCTAACTCGTCCAGAGCGTAAGAGTATTTAACACGCAAACTTCCACCGACAAATCGGATTCTGACTCAAACTCCGGAGCATCGCATGAATCACGGGATCGCTTATCCGACCTGCTGATAAGCCCTCTTATCCCGTAGAAGAAAGCTTCCATCCAGGGGTAGGAAGGGTGAGATATAAATAAAACTAAAGTGCGACACGATTTCGCTCTTTTCCGTGCAACGACAATGTTGAGCGTTCATAATGCAATTGCAAATGGAAAAATTTCGCACTCATGTCAGCTATGAAAAAGGACCAACGCAGTCGATTTAAGTATTCTACATCTAAAAGCTTCTACCTTATTGTCTCAAAAACTGAAGGATTTGTTTATTAAGTATTTAATAGGGATTATGGTAAATTGTTTTAAACAAATTGTTGAAATACAAAGGACCTGAAAAAGGATTTTTCATTTCATCTATAACCTAATAATTGTTAAAAATTGTGCAGGATTGTTTTGATTGTATTAATGTTATTATTGTGCATAAATCGCTTGGAAGTTTTAGAAAATTCGCATCAAATTAACAAAAACAAACAATTTCACGTCAAGCTTTTCTAATTTGGATTTGAACAACCAATGCTTTTGAAGCAGTAAACCAAAATAAGATGCTTGACAAAATATTAAATAAAGGTATTAATTATTGTGACCAAAAGTTTCCGGGCATTAAATAAAATCTTCACCATATTCCGTTTTTTGTTTTCACTGTTAAAAACTTGTTTTGGAAAACATAAATAACGATCTTTTACAATATTGCCATTTCAACGAGTAGCGTTTTTGGCAAAAAATTGTTCTAGCAACATTCTTCTAACAAGGTATTAAAAATTTATCTTCGGAAGTTCATAATCTCTCAGAGTATAATGAAATGAGTTTATCGCGTAAACTAAGAGAATCACCTCTAACCCATTTTCCAAAACTCTCTCCACGGACTGGCAAACATCAAGAAAATGCTGTAAACCAAGCCATCTTCCAGTGGCGTCGGAAACTTAATTTTACACTCCGTCCCAGTATGTGTGTCTGTGTAAATTGAATTGGATCTAACACAATTGTGTCACTATCTAACGTTTGCCACGTTTCTGTTAGTCCTCGACATTCGGTGCGGGTGGACAAATTAAATGGTTAATTTCATCGTACGCCAGTTGCCTTGCAGGACATTTATGGCCTTCCCCGCAACCCACCCTTTCCTCCCCCGCCGACAGGAGAATCGGGAGAAGGCAGCTGATACACAACACAACTGCAGCCGGGTATGTGCGTGTGCGCCAGTAACAACTACGAGCGAAACGATCCGGCCCCGGATCCGGCCCATTCCGGTTCCCTGGACACGCGACTCAACGATACTGGCACGCACCAGCATCGTGCACATTATTTGTGCTCCTGCGGGCTATCCTGCGGCCCTATCGGGGTGTCGGCTATGCGTCCTAAACCTTAATGAACGCCATAACAGTCGATCATTAAATGGCACGTATCCGGGCTGGTGCGCTGTAAATGCGAGCCCTTGTACTATCCCTCCGTGCTTCCTGGTCTGGCCCCCGAGAGGGAAGGAAACACAATCACCTTTACGTTTATGATCCACCCCCTGACCCTGCCCCCAAACCATGCCATGCTTCATTTCATCCCACGCATCACGTCTTCAAGAAACACCGGTCTCATGACGCAGATCACGCATCGAATGGTAAAAGTTAAGTTCCGGCGGTGAAGATATTCCCACAACTCCCAGCGGGCATTTGCGAAAGCATTCGGTATGATAACGTTGATGGCCATCGATGGGAATGAATCACGGAAATGCGCGGCCCGCTCGAATCTCGGGAAAAGTCATTAGCATATAATTATAGTTATTCCAGCTTTGTACGTTCGCCCTCGGAGCGCAATGGGGAAAACTTTGGTAAAACACACGTCCCGGTCTGGTAGTTATCTTCGGGTACTACCTATGGGCGATTCTGCAAACACCAGCACCACAAGTAGCCCGACCGGGGCCCGTTGCGGTATTGATTTCCACGCTCATTATCGGTTCGGTCGGTTGGTTCCGGGAGACCGCCATTTTGGACCCGTGGGCAACGTGGGTGGGGGCAAAAGTTAGCTTCATTAGCTAAAATCACGATCATCTTCAGGCCATATCCGCGCACGTCGTGTTCGGTGGTAATTTCCCCGAGCGGTGTCGGTTGCTCTCGCCAGTGGTCGTCAAACAGCGCCACACGTTTTCGGAACCCCCGGAATGGAAAAGTGCTTGCAACCACACTGCTGGTATATTATCATTTTGATAGTGGTTTTAGAACTTCATCCGCCGGAATAATGGGCAGGCTCAGAGGAGTTAAAAAGACCCACGAGTGTGTGTGTCCTGCACGACCACCATTCAAACGCTCCCGTTTGGCAACCTCAGCACTTAGCGTCGAGCACACGAGGAAGGGAAAAAGAGTTCGGCAAAGGTTCATCAAGTTTTCAAACGTAAGCAGAACCCTTTCGAGCATACGAAAGACCGCACTGGAGCGCACCTGTGCCCGAGGATAGTGCGCTTAAATTAGTGGCTGATGCTGGGAAAGTTCAACATCCGAGAACGTGGATGAGTTTCTGCGGTTATTTTTTGTTTTTCCACTGCCGCGAGTTGGCCAGACCGTGGGAAAAAGTGTGACCTACCGGCGGAAGCGAAGAAACACTCTCCAGATGACCTGTGGGAGAAGGGAGAGCAGGCGGGGGCAACCGAGCCATAAACCATAAACCGAAACCACCGCGCTCGGACGAAAAAGGTCGGCGAAATCTTTCCGGATCGCCGAACCGTGGCACGTTCTCCCCGTTCGCCCGACAAAAGGGAAATCCGGCGAAAATTTACTAGCCTTCGGATTTCCGCTCGCACGGCAAACAACACAATGGATGATTTATTGATAGTTAAGTTACTTTGCCTGCCCCGTCCGCCGTCGCGCCATGTTGGCCGCGTGCAACATCTTCACCAATTTGTTCTGCACCGTCCCACGCAGCGATTCGCCTTGGCTTGTTTGGGGCCCGCCGATTGTTACGTGCGTCGTCTTTTATGCCTGCTGGTGCCGCTTCACCACCCAACCAACCACCCGCCCACACATACGGACACAAAAGGACCGGGACGCAATGGGACCGCATTTGGGTCCGACCAGACCTTTCGTTAAAGCGTGGCGGAATCGGAACGCCAGCAAAAAGAAAGTCATTCGTGTGTGCAGTAGATTAGCCGAAAAGGATCTCATCCCGGGCGTGAATGGCGGTTGAAGAGGATTTCAATATTGTTATTATTATGCGCCGGGTTGTTGGCTGCAGCTTCTCCCTTCCTTTTGTGTCGGGACCGTTGTTGTGCTAATCAACCTTTCGACGCTTGTTGGAGCGTTGCTAGGTTGTTATTGTTGAAAGGTTTTTGCACATTTTGCCGAAAACCGTTCGCAATACATCTTGGGTGTGGGGTGTATTTGGTTGGTTGAACGGAATTGCCTATAAGTTTCTCAGAACTTGTTAGGGAAACGTGAATAAATAAAAGTTTTCGCTGGGTACTCTGTAGTTAAAGCTATCAGTGTGTCGAGATTTGTAACTTTTTATAGAACATCTCTGATCTATTTTAGTAATTCTTCATCATGCCGTTTGTTAAAAAGTATTTCCAAGATCCATTTTTTCTGGGATCTATATCAAATTATACGCTGTTCGTTGAATTGTGTTAGTTCTACAAAGTATTTCTTAATTACAAAGTTCCCCTTTGGTTTTGCACTATTCCCCTAGCTGTCTGAAACATTCCCCTATATGATTGCAACGTTCTCTCTACCGATTGAAAACATCCCCTATGTCAATGAAACTTTCCCTCTACCGATTGAAACATTCCATTATATGGATCGAAACCCTGTATTTACGCATTAATGTGATTTCAATCCAAATTTAGATTGTTCAATTGTAAAATTACTCACATTTCTGTTGTCACGGAAAATAAATCGAATTTAATTTTAAATACAATTCAAATTCATTTAATCTCAACAAATAAATACACTTACATTTACAATCAATTCACTTTAAAATTAAACACAACAAGCCAGATACGGTTGTTCTGTAGAACGATTATACAATGCTTAAACCGATTTAAGTGAAGTAATTGGAATACAATTTTAGACCAAAAATGGCATCAAATTGAAGTATGGACTAATTAATCCTTCAATTTGTAAAATTGATCGCTCATCAAGAATACCTCTTTGCAAGGTGTCCAAACCATCGACCTCATTTCGAAATTGATTTTCCCGGAAGCGACATTCAAAAGGGGAAAAAGTTGGCTGGTGTTAGACCATATAGATACAAATATTCGGTGGGTTTATGGGAAACGTTGTTCCGGGGGGTATGCAAGGGGTAGTTAAATAGCAAACAAACATACGTACCTGAATCCATCGAAGAGGTGTGCCAATACCACGAAAAATATACCAAATAATTAATTTATTCAACACGCTCAATGTCAGATTAGGGCAGTATGGTCATGATATTAGTACTATGAAACTGTAATTTGCTAAAGTGTTTGCCTGATGGGAGCTATACAGGAATTTAAAACGGGACCTCACTTTAAAAACAGATTTATTACCAATTATTACAGATGCAACACCTTTCAATGCTTTAAGTAATGTAGCTGTGTAAAAAAAACCCTCCCCAGTATTAAAGTAAGTGGCAGTCGTCGTAAACACAAGCTCATTTATTTGAGCTTGAATCGATCAGCTTCCGAGATTTTGTTTGTTTAGTTCCGTTACATCGAACAAACGACCCACAGGAGAGCTTTTTGCATAAGCTTCCCGAAAATAAATATCGTTACACGTGCGTGAAAGTAAAACTCAGGCCAACGGAGGCATCATAAAACGATGAGAGTGAGTTTATTGTCTCCATTACCGTGCCATTACACCGAAGGTTATCGTTAGCGAACCAAATAAAATCCGCCACAGATTATGGCACCATGTATCCTTACTGAAATCTTTGCACAATTAAACAAGATAAGAACCAATTCAGAATTGCCGAGTTGGTTAGGAAATAAGTTCTGAAAACGAGGGCATTATTTTTTATTGGAATAAGTGGTTCATTTTATTCGAATAGTGCTGCAACACTGGTACATTCTACATTCTTTTGTTGTTAAACTTCTTTCCGTTATCCTTTTTTTGAAATATGGAATTTTGATTACCAACGAAACAGATAGATTAAACCATAAAAACGACAAATTTCGTTCTGCCTTCGAGCCGATAGGTTCACAATCGAATACAGTGGACCGCACTTGCGATCATATTTTCTTTCTGTATTTTGTTTCGCTTATCTGAAACACAGCACCTTGGGCCACCGTGCACGGGCGTAACATATGCAAACTACTTCTGATATCTCGTAGGGGAAATCAAATTCTCAGCTTCCCTTCAACCGGCGCGCAACGACTCCCGCAGGCAATCTGCATTGATTTTGAACTTTCGCGTGCTTCGTTCCAGTACAGCGAGTGCTAGAGTGCATCATACGTTTTCGTGCAAACTTCGCCGTGTCGCGCACGACAAGAAGCGATCCAGCGGGAATCGTAAAGTATACGGCAAATGATACCCATTCTATACCCGATTGTTCGAATGGAGCATGAGGGTTTTAGACTGTACGAAGTTTCATTCAACTGGTACTTTGTCTAACGAAGATAATGAAATGGCAGACAAGTATTGTTTGTGGGTGGTTGTAAGGAAATTTCCTCATATCACCTCACCATTATTTAAATTTTACGTGCACAACAGAATACAACAAAACAGTACAAAAAAATTGAAGGAAAAATGTTTCAAATGAAAAAACTATGGCATGCATATTTAAAGTATTTTGAAAGGGTGACATTCCAAATCTGGTCCAAGCATGGCGTAAAACCAAAATAAACCCAAAAGAATATTTCAATATCGGTGAGAGCTTAGTCGAATATAGAGAAAAATAAAACAATTTACCTCGTTGATGATGTTTCTTCTGAGTAAAAACAAACAAAACACACGCAGTTTTAGTTTGAGAAAGTTAACAATGTGATCGGCGAATCAAGTCAATTAAATTAAGTATAATTAGAAGTAGAATGGCTCGTTCTTTTTCAATGCAGTATACCATACTAATTGCTAAAAGCTAAATATTTTGGAACAATTTTGTGACTTGAACCTTCTCAGTGCAAAGTGCCCTGTAATTATAAAGTTTTTCAGATTAAAAGCCTGGAAAAGTTGTAGCATAAATGGCTTCATTATACAATCCATAACTAGCAAACAATTATTTAATGGTTTATGCAAAGTTTGAACTACCTCTGAATATTATTCGGTAAAGTCCGTCTTAATCTGTTTATCTTTTGCCGAAACTCATGAGGTAATGATTTACCCAAGGATTTGAGGTCTGGCTATGTTTAATTCATTGCAAACACATTGTGAGATCGTCGTTTTCTTCCCCGGTCGTCCATCACTGTCCACCGTCGATGGTAAAATAAACTTTGTGGAATTTAAATCGCATTTTGGAGTCACTCGAGAGCATTGTTTGTGCATGGATCTTAATCTCATTGCAGGCCGTCGCTGTGTTTTACCGCTGTCGGTTTTCGGTTTCTTGTGTGCTCCCAGCTAGGCCAAAAGTTTCCCTCTGCACCAAATAGAGAATGACATAATTCTCCACCACCATCGCTGCTCGGTATCGATCGCGACCGTCGGTAGTTCGTTCTGGAGCCTGGGAACGAAATCGGCGGCAGAAGTGGTGAAGATGTTGTTTTTTGTTTGTTTCAATCTCTCGAATCCAGGACTCTAGGAAAGTCGGACCCTTTTTGCCTAACTCTGCGAACTTTGGCAACGGCGGAAGCTCCCGTTCCACACACTCGGCCACTTCTCCAGGATGTTTTCTTTGGCCAAAGTCTACTTCGCCTTGGTTCATCCGTTTGCCATGAAAAACCCGAAACCTGGAGCTCCTTCAAGCAGCGGGAAAGTGATTGTAACTCGCCAGATTACGGGGACGGAGAAACACAAGTATCAATTGTATAATAAAAGGCGAAAATAATCCTCTTATCTTTCCCACAGAAAAGTTACACAGGACGTACGGGGTCGAGCGGTGTGCCTGTGAGTGTGTGTAAGTGTGCATGCAGGAAAATATGAAATTAAAATGATAATACAACGCCCAGAACTAATAATATAATACACACACGGGCGCCAAGGACTTTCCGACTGGACGATGTCAGCGTAGCGTCCGGATATCGTGTGTGTGTACGTGTGTGAGTGGCTGAGTAGGATTGGTGTCCAGTGAAGTGAAGTGATTCCGGGTGGCAGCCACCTTGTGCCGATGTGTGAAGTCGACAAAGTTCTCCAGTTGCCGCACTTGGAACGAAAGGGTGCTGTCGGGAATGTCGAGAGCTCGGCTCAAAGCGAACTGTGAACTCTTGGGTTTGTTTCAGTCTCAGTGTGAGTCCAACCTCCGATCCCATGCTAGCCAAGTGGATCTGAGTGAGAACGAGCGTGAGTGAATTGAGCCCCGCTGGTTGGGAAAACTAATCGGAAGCAGAAAGGAACGAGCACGTGGCAGCCGTTGGGACGCGAGGGCGTCGGAAATCCCAAAGCACATAATCATGTTTTTTAATCTTCACACGTCCTTCCCACGGTTACAAGGATATTAAAGAAAAACGCTTCGTCGGGCGGTTCCTGCCCCATTCCCCGTCTACTCCCAAGTGGACCCTTGAGGCCGGCATGTGCGAATTGATGAGCACAGGGATCGTCGTCCGACTGTAGCGAACGCCACCGCAAGAAAACGAAACATCACGACTACGAACGGGGGGGAAAAACCAACACATACAAATAAGCAACGCCCCATCCTGGCTGGCTCCATGTGAAACCCCTCCGACGACTACCACTCGGCCTAAGCAAGGGTTAGAGAAGAGGAACCAGTTTTGCCCACCAGTTCGGGCGTTTGGATGCACGTCATAAAAATTCTAAATTATGATAAACGCCGTTTATCCATTGAGGATATCGACGAACTTGAACTGCCTGTTTAGGACGTGGATTATTGTGCTGTACTTTCTGCAGGGCTGTCCTCAGCTTAACACGGGTAAGTACCATCAAGAGGATTCCGTTTCGAAAAAGGGTACTTACTTTAGCATCGCTAGCAAGTTTACTGTTTGGCTGAATGTTTGTCTTATGTAGGTGGAGTGATGTTGTTGACAAAATAAGTGTATTTGATCGTAAATTTCAATTAACTTATCATGCAACATCTACATTGCGAGTCGAAAATATTCTTCTTTATAATTTCTCATAAGCTTTTAACTTATGTTTTATACTTGTAACATGGCTTTAATAATGTATGTTTTTGTTGTAAAATTTGATTTTCTTTCAAGAAACAAATAGTATATTTAGAGTTACAGTTTTTATTTATTGTCTTTGTCTTTGCCTAATATATAAGTTTTATACAGGTTATGGTATGTTGTCATGAGGCTATACATATGATCTAGAAATTACAATTTAATTTTCGAATTCGATTCTTCTATAAGGATGGCTGTGAAAACTTAGTAAAGAGAAAATGTAGAAGAAACGATCTTATCACGTTTGTTTTTATGATACTGAACACTTATGTACAAAATATCTGAACTATTATAAACCACAAAAAAGGATCGGCAATAGTGTAATGAAAGCGTTAATTGCGTTAGAAGAAGAATGAATGAATCACTCCTTGAAGCTTTACGAAGGTCGTACATTGCTTTGCAAGTGTTTTTATTGAAAAATGTGTACAATTTTTATCAAATGCAAAGAGGAAAGTACGATATTTCAGTACGAGAGTACCAGAATAATTTGTAGAACCTCTCAGCTGAAAGCAAATTGATTTACATAGGCGTTTTTACACGTTACATATAATTTACCATTTTAATTTGAAAATGAATACTATCAAATCTAATAATTTCCTATCAATGTACTGCTTTTATTAAAGTTTAACGGTTTAGTATGTTACCAAAATTCCGAAATATGTTTTCGTTCTTATAATTATTACCTTCATCTTTCTACATTGTTGCTTTGTAAAACATAGCCAGCGCATCTGAACAAATGGCCAAAATCGAATAGCATCGCCAGAAAAGCGGCCAGAAATATTAACATCAAAGATAGCAGGTTATAGAATATAACTCATACTAATTTCCCTCTTGTGTGAGGAAAAATATTTGGAAAAATATTTTTGCTCCATTGTGCGATCGTATCGCAAGGCTTATCAGACGCTAATAACAATCGCTGTCGGTACAAATCTCACTGCCTTCTATCTTGAGAAATGGGGACCTATTCTCATATCAAGGCGCAATTCATCAAGCGAGACATGATTTTCCGTGCGTGGAAAACTCCAACGCGGGCCGGCGGCGGTATAACTTTTTCGCATGAATAATAAATTCCCCTACACTGCCTTCGGTCAATCGTCGATGAACCATTGGCGCACCGACTCGAGTACAGACAGGCTACGCCGACACTTAGCCACGTTCGGCCACATTTTTCTGCCCATTTGCCAGCGCAACTGTCCGGCGTTTATGCGTTTAGTGACGCCAGCCAGGAGTGTTCGGTTCGTATATTTGCTTTCCGGACCGAGCTCCGCCGACCATTTATTTCCATCTAATGGGGCTTTCCGACTTCTGTGACGCTTCTGGTCTGGCAAAGCGCCTCACAAATATCTTCCAGCCCCGGGGTGGCCACGTGGTCTTCGCCCGGCTCCGGTTTCGCTCCATCACCAACGAGCGTTCGGAGCCTCGAAGGGCTTTCTAAATTCATTCATCTCGCTCTCGCTTCGTTCGCATTCAACACAGTTTCACAATAAATAAAACTGATGCCTGGCCTCGAGGGGATGGGGAGAAGGGTGGGCACGCTTGTCTGTCGTCCGCATCCGTTTGCGGACCGCTTCGGGAGCCGGGTAATCCTTCCAAGAATCCGGTCCTATAAATGCTAAGAGCGTTTTAACTGTTACCCTCCCCGTCCTGTTCTTTATCTCAAGGCCGGGAAATGCCCAGGGGGGGAGGGGGGGAGGGGGGGGGGGTCGGAAATGATGAAGAAAGTGAGGTAGAGAGAGGGACAGTTAATGTTGTTGTGCTGTTTGGGTAAGGATACTGCTATCGGCATGATGGGTGGCCTGTGGTTGCTTATTTCGCTATGACAAATGTGTTCTGTGTGTCTGGCGTCGCGTTTGGCTCGCAGTCGATAGAAATAATTCAGAACATGTTTGCTCACGAGCGATGAACAAACCCCGGGCAGACATTGTGGGCGCCCGAACCCGCCGCCCGTGCCATGCGGAGTTCATACATCATACGTGCTGATGAAGTTTTGATGCGCTATAATGCGAGATAAGCAGAATTTAATTGTTGCAAATTAAAATGAACTGCTAATAAGGTCTAAAAAAGGGTCCAAGCGACTCGTGGTTTTTATTCAATTTGACTGTGAACGAAACTTTCAATCTTTTAATTTAATCACAGAACAGCATGAGCTGTAGAGGCCGCGTCATGATTTGTTTATCTTCTTGCCATTAATCATCAACAAGGTATTCTTCGGGGTTAACGTTATTTAAAGTTTTTCATGACTAATTGCCTGACAAATTTAATAATTTTGAGATTGTTTCAAGAGAACCATTAATCCATTTTAAACGTCGTTCGTTAAACTCAATCAATTCAGACCAAGATCATTCAATCGACAAGGTCGACCTGCGTATTAAATGATCTTGATTCAGACACAAAAAGGCAAAAGAAATGTTAAAATTTATCCATGTAGCAACGTGTTATTATTTCCATGCCTAGAGCTTTAAAAGCTGTCTTCAACTCATGCCATGCAGTTCGATGTTATGACTTTGCAGAACCCTTTTTTGTATACTTCAACCCGTTATTCAACCTTTACGTCGTGTATCTACTCGCAGTCCATTCTGTTTTCCATAATTTTTATTTGATCTGATTAAACCTTAATATTAATATATCAAGTATCCAAGAAAGGCTCTTTATTTGCAAAACATGCTTTCAGGACCTTCCCTTTTTTCGGTGAAATCTACGGATAGATCTCCTTTCATGTGGGTGAAGTCGCACTCCCACTTCGTAGTTTACATTCTCTATTTTCTTTCTTGGAAATTATCAGATGTTCTAGACGCAGTTGCCACGCAGCAAAGTAAGGTTAAAATCGTTCTCTGTCAGGTGGTATAGGTATGCAGGTGTACACTTATCCATATCCTATCGTTGCTAACTTCTAAATCCATCACTGGAAAATGATTTTAATAAAATTTTATACTTTTCGGGGTAGTATATTTCTCACTCTCGAAACTGTTAATCAAACCTCTAATACCTATTAACCATTTGGAGAGGTACATTAACTCACTCATCAAACGGTCCTATCCAAAAACGGTTGCGATGAGTTCCATTTCCATTTGTATTCCCGTGCTCAAATAAGGTCCTCGTGCTACATTTATCTGCATGGCACAAGGCGGTTAATCAAATGCTGAAGATTTTCAATTTAAATGCAAAGCAATTCAATTAACGTTTCACTCGGGCAACCTTGCACACCGCGCCACATCACCGCCATCACGCCAGCGTTTCCACTCGGTTTTCCAGCTCAAGGACAGCGTCGAGCGAAACGGAGCCAACCTTCGGCTGGAAACTATCAACCAATCACGTCAGCTTTATGATGCCGTCCAAAATATGTAAGCCTCGTAATGTCTACATTCGGACGGCGGACGGCCCGGAACGACCGCGACACACAGCACTTCCGCACTTCCGCTCCGTTCCGCAGTGGAAAGCAACCGTCAACCGGTCGGCCGCCAAGGGTTTAATTACTGCAATTCGTGCCGAATGTGCCGACCCTTTTGGCCCACGGAGAAACTGCACGGTTTGAGAGCCTTTGGGGAAGTTAGGACATGGAGGGGGAAAACCATCACTTTTACGACGCAGGCTATGAAACGGAAGGAAAACTGTCACCCCGGTGATGTGCATCATGGTCTGAAAATTTTATTACCACCCGTTTACGGCAGAGAGTGGAGGACGTTTGATAGGCCATTGCTCGCAGTGGAAGAAAAATTAAACGAAACAAAAAAGAAATAAAGATGGACAAGTGGGGTGAAGGGGTGGGGAAAAAGTGAAGCATAAATTAGATTGTTTGCCAGCCAGCAAAGCGTGGTGCAACCGAAGGACCCCACAAAAAAAGTCACCGAACATGCGATCGAGCGAAAGCGAGCGAAACCTTTTGCAACGTTTTATCTATTTCGGCCAGATTTTTATGGAATCGAAGGAAGCATTTGCATTTAACGACGAGAGAGGATATTGAAATTGCACTTCACCTCCATCCGCCGCCAACCCTACCCCGCTACCAGGCTGACCAACACTTCAATGACGCTGTGAGTGTGGGGCTTTTTTTTTATTTTCCATTTACGGTCACAAAACTACGACAAAAATTCCTCCTTCCTTCCGTGACATCCAGTTTATTTGCGAAATGGCCCCAAAAACGGGTGAACGGAGGAAAAGAGGTAAACTGTCAAATGTGATTTAGCGTCTGATTTTTTCGATTTAATTGCTGAGCGACGCCGAATGGACTGGTAACGTTTTATGGTGCAGTCAAAAAGGAAGAAATCTCGGTGCAAGAAGTTGTAATAGGGAAAAAGTCACATGCTGGCAGTAATTTTATTGACTATTAGCTATGAGTAATAGAAAACTTGTTCGAAACACCAGGCCAGTTATAGGGGTTTATAGATCCAGTTTTAGTTTCAATGTATTTCTAGTTTTAATCCTTTCGTAATCATCGACATTTGTTACAGATTTTAGAATTATGAAACACCTCCTTCCTGTTAAACACTTTTCCTTGAGCCTTGCCTTTCCAAAGCACTCGGCCATAAATAACCATTCGGCAGGGCAGCCAGCCGCTGGACCAATGTCTCGCATTGACGAAGGTTGTTTACGGGTCGGCTAACTCGGCACCGACCCGCCGGTGAATCCAATTTCTTCATCCATTACTTCCCGGAAGACAATTCAGCAATTTTTCGACCATCTTCATCACGCCCCCGAACTAAATGTTCACGCATGGTCTCGAATCGAAACCGACACGCTCGTCATTCGGTATTAGGGGTTTTTGGGAAATGCTCAAATGCGGGCGTTGTGGTTTCGGTTAGGAAAATTGATCGTTTGGAAATATAACAACCGGCAGGCGGGTTGTGCTCTGTTCTTGGTTTTGAAGAAGATGCTTTAAAGTTCTGCGAATAGAAGCAAACTCAAGAGGTAGAACTATTGTTTGTCAATTAAAATTAAATTCATTGAACCAAAACATTCATATTTCGGTTCTCAAAATTACACCACAAAATCTGCCGTTATTTGAATATGTTCACCGAATGCATTAGTTTCATTTGAAATAACATGTTGAGCCAATTCTGTTGCTTGCTCGTTGTGGTTGACACGTTACATCACTTCACGCTAACTTTGAGCACAGTTGCATGTCATAATGTCTTCCACGTTCGTTACTACAGCGCGAAAGAGATATTTATGCTGCTGTGAAATATAGGTACCGCAAACAACAACGACAGTAGCACATTGCCATCGCCATGTGTTGCTGCATATGACAGGTTTGGGAATCAGGGTGGCATTCGTAGTAGAATTTTCTGCCGGAACAATTCTTTTTATGCTTTTCTTGCCCTTAACCTCTTTAAAAGTCGCAAATTCGAGGTTTCGGTTGGTGGTAAAGTTTTTGTTTGCGATTTACACAACGAGTGAAAACTTTGAACAGAAACATTTTACTTATCGGAGAAATATGAATATGGTTTGCCCGAAATGGTTTTTTTTGTATCGCACTAAGGAAGTTTTAACGAGCTTTCTGAACAGGTGTGCTTTTAAATTTATGTTTGCAGACTCTCCTATAAACTCCAAAGTATGTGAAACAGGGTCGTTACTTTTTTATGTTTTATTTGTATACTTAAAAAAAATAGTTTATATTTTATTCGAGTCATAAAATTACTATATAATCCTACTCATAGAGCTATGGCATTAAATATTCTTTATCTAAAACTCGACTTTTTCTCGTGTTTTTTTCAATTCGAAATTGTTTACAATTCTCTTAAGGCCAAATCTCCCTCCTCTGCAATCCACAGTGGCTTGGCTTACACGTTTCGAGTTCGCAAATAAATAAAACCATTCACCAAAACCAAACCCGTGGGCGAGATTGGGTGGCGTATGCAAACGAGTGCAACAAATGAATAAATTCAAAGCCATGTAAATATTGAATCCAAAACCCACGACAACTCGTTTTTCTCTTTCAAATTTCGCCTCTAAGCTAGCGGAGCACTCCGTTGTTTGATGCTATTATTTTAGGATTCAATAGATAGATTTTACATTTCCTTTTGCTTACCAAACGGATGGAACTCTTTTTCTACCGGTAAAATGTCCTCCAGCTACAATCCCGGTTGGCAAAGCCGGCGTCCGAGAGCGATGAATGGGTGAGATTATGAAAAAAACAAAGCTAGCAGACAAAATCCAGGTACAGATTGGCGAGAGAAACGGCCATTTGAAAAAAAGCGTTATTGATGTTTGCGAAAATCATTTGATTCATACGTTTGCTGAAGGGCTTTTTCTATGACGAAAATAAAACTCCTTCAAGTGGACAAAAAAAACGCAGCCGGAATAAGCATGAAAAATCGTTCATCCAAACGGAAGAAAGGAAAATGTCAATAAATTGAACTAGAAATGAACGGGTAACGACGCCGTTAAGGAAGAGTTAGGAAACATTCCATAAAATAAACTCATTGGAAACCGTTGATGAAGTTTATGCTAAATTGAATTTTTGAATTTCGCTTCAACGAACCTCCTTCGGAATGTTATTGTAGCACTTCAAACCAATTAATATTTATGATAGAGTGACAACATATTCAATTGGAAAAGACAAATCAGCAAACCAATTTATATTCGAATCTGATGTATCGTGATTTATTTCAGAAAGTGACTCAAAAATCCAGTTCATAAAGCACTTCTACCCGACAGAGGTATCCTGTTGATCAATTATTCCATGTAATCAAAAACCCCCTTTCATTACTAATGTCAGTCCCTTTTCCATCCTTTCAACATCCATTAGTACACTGTTGTCCATTCTGTCTTTTAAAGTTTTTATCAATGATTCCGATGAGCATTCGATCGCATTTTCTTGTGATTTTCTCAAGAGTGTCCCAAGATGAAACATCTTGCTGCGGTAAATAAGAAACGAGCAACGATCCGAACCGATTGGTCTGTGAAATCTACAATCGATTGCACCATTTACACAAACCATTAGCAGCAAAAGATATGTCCTTTCGTAGGGCTGCTCGCCGCATCGGTTGACAAGACACAACCCACACGGAGTGGATAAGTCCTTGTTTATCGGTATCGGTATTTTCTAATGGCTGCAAAGCAGGACACAGGTTCCGATTGAATTTACTTCCCACCGTCCACTGCGCTGCACTGCGGTGCGATTTGTTTATCAAATATCAACAATTCAAAAGGAACCGACCAGGTTGTGGGTGGAATTGCAGCTGCTGAGTCCTCCTTCGGGTTGCATTTGCCAAGCTCTATATCGATCGATCGCCACTTCAGGCCCTATCACTAGCACCATTTGTCGGAAGCAGGCATCCCGTCAACGCCCGGCTCCGACTCTTTGGCCTCCACCTTACTTTTTCAACCACCAACCGCCAGTCCGAGCATCTCAAGATCCTTCCAGATGCAATTTCAAATCGCTTACCATCAGCTTACCGTGCCGTCACCGTGCCTTTCGGATGTTTGCGGTTTGCGCCCATCCTTATGGGCATTCCGAGAGTAGCTCGCCTGTTCGGCCATTACTGGACTATTTTAGGATCGGGCAGACCCCTGCGTTCTTCTTCTAGCGAGCCGAACACAAGAAAGCCCATTTTACGAGTCTCGTTACGGGTGGTAACGATATCGGTACACATATTATGCATGAAATGTACCGAGCGCTGGTAGCGAATAAATTATAAGCTTTTCCGGGTAAAACTCTCGGCCACGGTCTCGGGACCGCAAGATGGTTTACAATTTTCCCCGTCCCTTCAAGCCTTCCCAACCTACCGCACCAAGCGACGCCTGAGCGTAAATAGGGAAGGAAAAATAGCTCCCGCACTTCGAAAGCGTCCTCCTGTCTTTGGCCTCTCACATTACACATGCTGGTCTCCAAATCCGCCCACAAACAAACGAGACGTGGGATAAATGTGAAAAATGGTGTCACGAAGACGATTATAAGGTTCCCCTCTTCCCACACCCCCTTTCCGCCCCAGCATCCCTTGAAGGTTCTCATCACGCAGGTCACGACGTGCAGCAATGCCACGTCGGCAGCGCTGGCAAACAATAACTCACATACCAGGCCGTATGGGCTGATCCACATCCGACAACAATTTATATTTGTTTTCCCTCCCTCTGGCACATACACACACACACTCACACACGCAATGTTGGCGTTTGGATGGAAGGTTTGTGGTAGGGAAAAAGAAACAAAATAGAAGCCGTTTCCGAGACCAGAAGTACCCAAGCACCGATGTACATACATGCATGCTGCTTAAAGAAATGGCATTCTTCCGGACCCCGTAATAAGGGCGGAAAATATGTCCACCCACCAGCCGCCAACAAGTGCCCGCCTTCTTCTCCAGCGCGGGTGGCCAAATGTGGTGTAAGGCGAAGGTTATGGAATGCTTGCTCGAAGTTAATTGACTGTAAAGCAATAAATTGTAACCAACGCAACGTTTTGCTGCCCCGACGAGGGTCCGAGGCAAGCTTTCCCAACCGTTTGGGGCGCCTGCACCGAAAGTGCCATCTTCCGGGTGGTCGCATTCTTAACGGTACCGATGCAAGAGTGCTTTCGGAGGTGATTTTTCATCCGTTAAAACGCGCACCACGCGTGAACGCACGAAAGTTAATAATGCCAGCTAATCTTGGTGGCGTATCGGGCGCCTCCGTGAGGACACTCGTCCGCCGTCGTGGTGTTAAAGAAGATGAATTAGACCCCGTACACCTTGGTGTGGGTGTTTACTTAGACAAAAGGCTCCTGCCCACCGTGGAATTTGTGTTAACACGCATCATGAAACAGATACATCTTGTTTGCATAATTACGCCTTGCGTCAAAGAAAATACCGAAACAAAGGCAAAAAAACTACAACCGGGAGTAAAATTGACAAGTAAAAATAAAAACATCCGGCGGTTTTTCTAGATGCCTTTGGAGCCCATCTTTTGAGCTCGTTAAGCATCCCAGGCGGAAAGCGAGAATGATCTAACCGTACTATCAATTAGCAGATAATTATTCATCGCTTTCGTTATGAACGCAGTGTTGTCTGTTTTCGCGTTCTTTTTTTCACGTTTAGGTGCATGAATAATGGATTGCTTTTGATTTGCATCAATTTTTAACTCGACAGCTGTGTTTTTCCACCCACTTATTCTTTTTATTTAACTCAGCATAATCAATTATTATTTTTTTAATTTTATCAATTAAAAGAACACTTAACTCCAACGAAACGAATTTAAAAGCTACTTTCGAACAAATAAACACAAGGGGTAAACTGGTGTGTTTGAGACACAGCCATTTTCAATATTTGATAAAATCTGTTGAAAGTTTTAGAAGCTAAAACGAAATCACCATGAAACACAAACTTTTCGAATACAAATGTAAAAACCGTCGGTGCAAACATTGATTTCTTTTGCTAGCATTCATATGCTGTTGATCCAAACAAAACCAAAATATAAACACACGCAGAAGCTTTTGCCATTTCAGACAGTTTCCAGCAAATTTTATACTTTCTTTACTTTTGCTGTTTCGTTGTTTTTTTGTTTGTTCAATGTCTGTGTTTGTTCGGCATGTTTGTAATTAAAATATCATAAACTCTCAAGAGTTGCACTCACCGATTGTTTGAAGTGATTTTTTGGGAGAAAACATGCTAAAAAACATGCACATCATGGTAGTTTTCTTGCTTTTTATCATCACGTTTCGGTTACAGAGGTTCACCAATTATAAACATGAGTTTAAATTTTAAATTTTGTCGCTATTTTGGACTCAATATAACAAAATAAGAAAATAATCAAGCAATAGAGGACTGTCTTTTAACGAAAATCGTTTAAAGATTTGATGATAAAAATAACGGTATTTTACGTTTCTATTGTTCAACTGTCGGTTCAAACTACTGATCCTTCAATGAATTTTGATTGAGCGACGTGAATTCAAATTTGATAGCTCTACTCGCTAATGTGATGTCTACTTCTCACATAAGCTTTAAATTTAAAATATTAAACATTGAAAATAAATCTACATTTGATACAAACTGTATTTTAACTAATGATCAAAGAAGAAATATACGCAACCATGGGTTGATGTTGAATCAATAAATCACAGCGGTCGTTATGTTTGGTTTACGGAAATAAACACACTCATGACACATGTTCCTCGGATTGGCCTGAAGTGCTTCCATAGTTGTAACATGACAAGTTACAACGCTTCAACTCGCTCTACCTCTATCTCTTTCTCAACCCCTTTCGCCTCCGATATCTCTCCCCCAGGAATGGCGTCACTGATGGACCGCAGCGATATGCTACTCAGGACAGCCTTTTTCCTCCTCTCCCCGCACACACCGGACAAGTCGGCAAAGGGAGGCGACGGGGCGAACGCACTCGACAAGCAACACCACGGCGGGAGCGCAAAAGCGTCCGACAGTGGCGAAAATGGGGCCGCGTCCGATACGTTCAACTACTTCGATCATGGCAGCGACAGCGAAGAGCTGCTGAAGTACTACAAAATGCCGATGCAGTTCGGGACGGAGAACTACACCGAGGTGACGTCACAGATCGGCAGCACGGCGCACGTTCCCTGCCGGATCCATCACATCGGCGAGGGCGTGGTAAGTCGGCGGGCATTCGGTCAGGGTGATGGGAAATTGTGCGGTGCGTTTGGAATGACTTAACGATTCCAATGGTAATCCACTTCTCGAGAGCAGATTTATAGTGATAGTGTGCCCGTTAGTAGGCTGCCGTGGTATGAAGGGATTCTTGAAACTTATTTTTCAACCGACATACGAAGCCTTTTTGCGATGCAAAGCCCTCTCAATGAGGAAGTAGGTTGATATTTAAACGATGCAAAAAGAGTTCCTCCTGAGAATACAAAGAACAATGCGGATATTTCTGCCAACTACTGAAGAAAAGAATGCTTGAATGTTCCCATTGATTTCAATAGGTCGGAAATTTCCTCAAAGCATCAATGGAAAAACCTTTTTCCGGGTTAATGGCAGATCTTCATCCTCAGAAGCGTCACTTAAAAATATAATAATGATATTAGCTTGTTCTTTTATTCTATCGTGCTTTGAAGGCAATAGCTTCCGATTTCCAGAAATCAGTTTTATACTACCATGTGAAAGTATTTGTTCAGTATCTTCAACTGTAAGTTACATACATTCTACCGCATTTGTACAAATTCTAGTAGAAGCTTAAAATCATCCAAAGCGCGAATTTTAAATGGGTAAATTATTTCGAATGCTGTATAAATTTGCCCACCAAAGAAAATACTGATAGCATCATCGTTGAGCAGAAATCGATCGTAAAGGGAAATAGCCACCTCAGCGAATATAGTTCATGCTCCCATTCAGTCATCTGGAACTCAGGGTTTAAAAACGAGTGAAGAAAGCACACGATACGGCTGGGAGATAAAATATTACGAAAAACCATCGATGCCTGCGATTGCGAACGTTCGAAAACGGTTCATTACTACTGATAAAAGTGATCGGCAGAAGGTTCGCCAGCCAGGATGGACAGCCGCTAGATAAAACGATGAGTCTGCGGAGTCCGGGCGGCTGCGTTCGTGACCGGAATGCTAATGTCCCGGCGCGGTCCTGGACGCGTGTAATAAACCAGCACTTCCGGTAGTGAACCGGAAGCCAGTGCGGTTCGAACGAAACCGCGCCAATGTTCGCTGGGTGGGGTAGGGAAGATAATTTATAAGAAGCACATCGTATGAGTGTGTTTAAAAAAATTGAGATTTTTTTTTCTAGTCTTTAAATTGCTTTCTTTCCTTGATCCGGTGAGAAGCAACCTGCAGCGTAAACGAATGTTTCCATCGGCGACGTTAAAATGAGCGTCGGATCACACCGGGCAAATCCTGATAGATTGATGGGTATTTCTGTACTGTGCTTCTATTTATTATGTTAATAGCCTGTTATCCTGGCGTTTACTTAGCTCTCATTCCCGGGCCATCGCACGCTTCGCCTTGGCCGATAGAACGGTTCGGGATAATTTAGTGTCATGAAAGGTGTAAAAAGCGGGCCCGGTTTCACCTTTTTCGTTCCAGACGTGTTGCACTTAAAACATGTAAATAGGTCACGTTTCGTGATACATTGGATCGAGCTACCAGTTTAAAGTGGAGCGAGAGAACTGAACAACTCATTTTTAACCATTCGCTGTGAGCTTGATTTAAATCAAATTATTATAAATCCGATAAAAAAATAAATTTTATATTTTTAAGCTTCTTAACTCCTTTTCACATAAAAAAAAATTAAAAGGGAAAATTCGGTTCAAGCCGATCTTTTTTGCTTCACATCTAGCTAGCGGAATGATGAAGAAATGCAAAGTCAAAAGATAGACATCAAATATACTCAAAAGTAGCCGATTACGGATTTAAAAAAATTTAAAACTGACGTTAACTGAAGTTACAGCGTGTTGAAAAACAGGTTTCAAAATTAACCCCTAAAACATTCTATGGATAGTCGAGTTGGTTCTCGAAATTGGTCGAATAAAAATAATCTGAAATTATTATTATTGAAATTATTATATACATATTTTCTTAGATGCTACTTTCGATTTTAAGACAAGTCTTTTTTTGAAAAAAAAAATATTCAGCCGTTTTTGAGGTATCAAATGGGACAATTGCTTTTGGGCCAAAATTACCCCAATTTAGATTCTAGTGTTAATGTTGCTTAATGCATTTGAACTCTAGCGCAAACTTTTTTCTGGATTTATACAATACGTGTTGAAAAACTAAAAAATCAAAAAACTCAAATTCGATCTTTTCTGATTTGCACCGAGCAAACTAAATTATGGTGAGGTACATCGAAAAAATAATAGTCATCAAATATTTTCAAACATGAAACAAACAAAAATCTTTAAAAATGGCAAAGTTAAACGAGTTAAAAGAGGGAAGAAAATGACTGCTATTCTTGGGGTGCTTAAGTTGGTTTTCGAAACTGGTTGAACAGAAAAATATGAAATTTTATTTGAAGATGTAACATTGCGTTTTAAGAAAAGCCTTGTTTTTATTTTGAAAAAATATTCGGTCCTTTTCGAGATAATAAAATCGAAAAATGAGTTGCAGTCAGAAAGACCGCTGTTTGGATTCTAGTGTTATCAACTATAACAACTCCATTGAGTACTGAGTTAAGGAAGAGAACCCTCGAACCAAGCATTACAGCAAGTTTTTGCAACCACAAAATTTGTGTAAATCCAAGCCAAACGGGAACAATCTCGTTCATATCCTATTCATCAACGTTTTCCTAATAAAAGGGGCCAATATTGAGCGAATTGTTCGAATCGCTATCATAGCCTTTGGCGCTCGGAAACGATGGCACTTTCATAAAAGTGAATTCTCCTCCCCAATAGAACCGTGTCCCGAACCGACGGCTAATGGAAAAGCTACATTTCATTGTGTCCCTTCAAACAGAATAATGCAGAACGCGAGGAAAGTCGCGTTCGGGTCCGCGTGTTCGCAGTGTTTCGCTGGAAAAATCGACGTCTGCTCTGGTAGTGATCAGGGCGCTGCCACTGGCCTGCAGACGATGAAAGCGATGAATAAATAACATTCTCAAACTGTCACTCGACGTCGGACCGGAAGTCCCATCGAGGAGGCATCGATGACGATCGTCGTGCCATCGGTCGAAAGCGTCCTGCGTCACGCAAACTCAGTCCCACGGCGGACCATCTTTCGTCAAACGCTGGCATGGTCCTTCGAGGCAGGGCAGGAAAGGAAAGAGAGGAAAAAAGGATTCCACCCAACCGGTTGCGATTTACGAGCATTTGAGAGACAGTTCGCAGATCTACCGACGAGCGGCACCAGTTTCGTCCTTCCGCTGCCGATTGACAGGAGCTGAAGGAACGCAAGAGTTAATGCCGCACGTCAAAGTCCGCAAGCATACAATCGAAGGACGGCAAAATAAAACACACGCGCACGGACACAACTCGGACCGCTTCTGAATCCACAGACTGGCAGGATAAAATGTTGACGCTGTTCGGTTCCGCTTAAATCTCTATTCAAGCATTCATCAAACACTCCACGCCGTTGGCGGTGAGTGTAATTGCAAAACTTTTTCTCAACCATTCTCCCGTCTGGCTGGTCGTGCTGCGGGAAAGCTGCGCCAGCACTACGACCGGTCGAACAAGGGTCCGAATTCCTGATTCTAGAATTTCCCACCCCATCCGACGTGCGACACCGAATATATGAACTGGACAGAGGCGGCGAATTTTCGCAAGGACTCGCTGGCCGAGACGTACTCGACACAATCGTCCTGCTGTCCACTTGCATTCGCCCTCGTGTGGGTGATCTATTGTTTTCGCCAGAAACGGGAATACCAAGGGGTCGCACCATGCCTTCCGATGCTTTGTCCGTGAGCAGTTTCAGCCGAAAACATTCATTGGAGTTGCAAAACACATTTTATACGAAGCATCGTTCACTTGGTAGATTTTATTTCGAGTTCAATAGGTTTCATTAGAACGCGTACCACGTTCCTGTTTAATGATTTTGTAGGAAAAGTGTGCCAAAGATCATTAGGATTGTAATTCTAATGAAAATTATTACTTCCAATTGCATATATTCTGAAGAAGTGTTCCTCGGGTGTCTTTAAAGCAGTGAAATTAAAGGACAATCGGGGTAGTATTAGTAGAGTTAGGTAAATACGATTAAGGTTCATGAATCTGAATGATTTCTTGCTTCGGTTTAGGGGTTCATGAATCTGTAAAAGAGAGATTCATGAATTCCAAAGATGCATAAATAATAAAGGATCAGCAAAATAATGCCAAGAAAAATGCAGAAAGATTCCTTTTTTTTTTTGTCGCATGATCCATGGCAAGCAAAGAATCGAGAGGATTCTTGAAAGGTTCAAAAAGGTTCATTACGGATTCCAAAGATTAATTAATGTTTTAAGATTTGGATCCCAAAAGAATCATGAATCCGTCTGAATTAGGCCACAACACTAAATATTAGTGTTCGCATTTGTGATTAGTAATTTGCAATTTGTTTCAACATAACTTCAATTGTAGGTGTCATTCAAAATCTGTTTCAAATATAGAAATGTCTTCTGCTTCAACTTATTTGGTTTTTACTTCAAATATGACTTTTAATTTATTTTTCCAAATTGTTTCTCCACAACCCAACAAATCCGTTATCCAATAAAAAAATATTCTATTCCCCGTAAGCAAATCATTCGAACTGTTGTACTCATGAACATTCAGAAACAAGACTTTGTTTCTATTTTGCATAACTGTCTTCTGAATAAATAAAATAACTCATTTTGGAAGAAGCAAATCAAAGCTAAGACACTGGGAGTTTGCAAGAAATGTCTCCGAAAAATGTCAAACTTCAACCAGCTTGTTATTTTGTTACCAACCACTCCCGGGAGCAGGAATCTGTTGGTGAAATGTGTACGAGCTCTGAATTATGTATGCAAACCACGGTAGCCCTAAGTTAGTCAAAAACGTCGTAAAAGCATTGACATCGCACCGGAAAAACAAAAGTCACTGCATGTTTGCATCGTGTTTCCGGAGATGTTCCGAGAAACAACTCCGACGAAGCAGCCGGAAAAGTCTTGCATAATAATCTCAATGTTTCTTTTCTTGGTTTTCTTTCTCTCCC
>KE525340.1:34051-91801 GCA_000441895.2 Anopheles sinensis | reverse complement strand
TTTCTTTTCGTTTCGTTTTCTTCTCCTCCTCTCTCTCTCTCTCTCTCCCTCGCCTTCGCACACGCACGAATATACGATCGCAACCAACATAGGTGTCTTGGATCCGGCGAAAGGACTACCATCTGCTCACCGTTGGCCTGACGACGTACAGCAGCGATGAAAGATTTAGTGCAACCCACCTGCAAAATTCAGAGGTCTACCAATTGCACCGTTGTCCCGTTGTTCTGTTTATTGTTTCCGCCCGCACGGAACGCCCCAGCGCTTGGCGCGTGTTTATTTTCCATTCCATCCTCCTGTTGCCATCGCCGGAAGCCGTTTCTTTTATTGTCACTCGGAAATCGTCACCGAGGATTCGGTTCCCGTTTCTTTTTTCCCCATCCTTTGTTTTTTTTTCTCTGCTTTCCCTCCTAAGTGCCACCATTGCTGCCTCGAATGATGTGATTTCTGTCCTCTAACGTGTGTTTTCTTTTTCGCCCTGACGGCCTCCCCCATCACCACGCTTGGACTGGGCTGGTGGCGCTTACAGGACTGGACGCTGCAGATAAAGTTCGTTCAGGACCGGGACGCCGGATTGTACGAGTGTCAGGTGTCAACACACCCGCCAACGTCAATATTTTTGGAGCTGAAAGTGGTCGGTAAGTACAGCCTGGATCGCACAGGGCAGGGTGGACACGTTTTTGTGCCTGGTGAAAAAGGGCAACCGAGTGGACGCCAGCGAGTGTACAAACAAACACGGGTATTCTGGGGAGTCAAGCGATTAAACGGTGGGAAAATGGCCTCCCGACCCAACTGCAATTACTAGTACCCTAATTACAGCGGGTTTGCCTCACCGAGCTACTACTACTACTACTACGATGGGCCTGAGCAACCGTTCCCCATCCCATAGCGAGCCATTTCATTTGGTTGAGCGACGTTTAGCCGCTTCATTATAATAGTGTGCTTATTTGAAATGAACAGCGGTCGTAAATAACTGGTTTTTGGTTTTTCTCAAAGCCACCGAAGCACGTTGAGATGAGTGGATGTTTGGTGGGAAATGTAAACAAAATGAAAGTATTTGGATTTCCGTGGTTGTTGGGATTTCCAAAACACGTAGTTAAAAACGTGTCTAATTATGCTAGAAACCTATTACCAAGCAAAACAGCATCCATTGAAAGGAATGAGCATGTTGGTTTAATGATGCCTCTATTTTAATGGTGTTTGGACGCTTTGATATCCCAGAATACCTGAAAAAATTATATGTTTTGTAAAAAATATGATAGTTTCGTTTATGTTAGTAAACTGAAACGTGAAAAATATGATAGTTTCGTTTATGTTAGTAAACTGAAACGTGCATGTCAGTAACAGACTCATGGAATGAGCTTTTCAACTATGAATCTTGAATATGAATTGAAAGAGTGAAACATGCTAAGCAACTTTATAATTCTATTTCTCATAGTTAACAACTTTTATCCCGATAGTTCTCATCAAATAACGTAATTTCGTTTATTTTGCTTCTATTTCTAAGCAGGATTTGCTCTAGGCAAATTGTCGAAACGGTATCTTGTTAATTATAAAGGAATTATCCCATAAATATTTTACACCAAAATGGCGAAAGAAAATCGCGCATCGAAGCGCATTTTTCAAGATAAATACGAATTAAAGGAAAGGGAAAGGTACTTGTTTGAACTGGTTTTAAATAATATTTTTAATTATTTCAGAATAGGTCTTGTAAGTAGAAATAAGACTGACACTGTTTTTAGTTATTTGGAATTTTAAATTACATTTCCTATTATTTACTAACGTGAATAAAATAATAGACGCCTCTGCTTGTAAATATTATCTGTTAAATTTTGTTGGAAGAGTTGAGATTTATAAGTAAAAAAATTTATTAGCATATCAGAGTAACAACTAGTTTTCAGAGTAAGCTTTTGACTTTAACACCCCATTTGACCGATTTACGAAGCATTCTTAACCTGCCCTTCATGGAATGTCAAGCATGCAGGCATGAAAATTTGATGTTTTCATTAAACAAAATACACAAGATTAGAAGTATAACTCCCATTCAACCTAGCTTTCTACTTTCTCGCCAGACAGCAGGCAACAGGTTGAACAGTGTGGAGGGCTATTTGTTGTATTTCATCTCATTTTACGGTATTTCACGCCGCTAGTTGGAGCATTGCATCGCTGCCATGGTTGCGTAACCGTTGTGCTGCATGTAACGTAATACTGTAATGGCCAATTTTATATGCTCTTTATTGCCCCTTCAGGTGAGTGAAAAAGGGAAGCACGTGGTCGCCCGGGGTCGATTCAGGTAAAGCAGATATTTCAGATTCTTTTGTCATACTGTGTTCTGCGCCGAAGTATGCCTTCGTCGACTCGTGCTTCCATTCCGTTCGGCGCCACAAGTGGGAGTGAAGTATGTTTGCTTTGAATGGGTCATATATTCTTCATGGAACATCGGTTGCGGCACTTGAAAACAAGTCATTGCCAGTAGCTTGCAGTGAATTACATCACATTTTCGCGGCGCATATGAGGAGGCATTCCGATAAGCACCGTTGAGTTGTTCGGATGATGCATATTTTGCAAATTCTGGAAACGTTATGTTGAGGCTTTAAGTGAGGGAGGAATATGACGTATTAGTGTTACGGTCTTTCGTTCCGTTTTTTACGAAAAATCGATATGAAAATAATAGCATAATTGGGTATCAGATAGAGAAAGAATCCTTGGACGATGACGCCAAGCCCAAGAAAAGCTCCTTAGCAACGAAAATACTAAGTAACGGAATTTGGGGCAAGTGTGCCACCTGTAATTTTTTCAGTCAAAATGTAATTCAATGATCAAATGTAGTATGCAGATAAGCTTTTCACTCTTACTAGATATAGTGTACCAAATTTCATGCAGTTGAGTCCACTTTTTACATTTTTGTCATTTATTTCATGCAGCGCATCAAAATGGAGTGTAATCTAATAATATTTTCACCAAATTAAATAAGCTATCAAAACCCATTGAAACGAAAAATCGGGAAAGTATAAATCACTTAGCAAATTTGAGTAAAAGTGGATCGAGGTGTCGCCAAAACTAACAATAATTTTTCTCGGCAAAACATGAGTTTTAAAAAAATTACTTTGGGGGCAAGAGTGCCACCCTTGTATCCGCTATAAATCTTTAAAGTTAAGCTGCAAAAAGTTGAAAATTGTTTTTGAATTCATAGTGAAGCAGATGGGTATGAAAATACGGATTTCTTCCCAAAGAAGTTTTCCAGCGGGCGTCAAAACCGTGAAAATGCTCACCTAATTACTGAAACTCAAGGAGACAACGTTATGAGACTATAAAATGTATTTAAATGCTCTATTTGACTACCCTTCACATATTCAAGCCCCACATATCTTAAAATTTTAAATGTTTCTATTATATCCTTAAAATAAACTAGGTGGCCGTCTTGCCCCATACGGGTGGCACTCTTGCCCCGAAGCACAAAAAAGTACGTGATTTTAAACCATATTTAAAACAATTATAGAATAGTTGCGTTTATATACATAAAATGGCAAGTGAAAAAATACGAGTGAAATTGTACTAAAAATAAAGCCGGCGTTTAATATACAGCTTTTAGTAAGTTACAGAACGAATCACTTTATTAGGCACACCAAAATATGCAGAAACAAATAACGTGCTTCTCAAACAATGGAAGTGTAGCCTATTTTGCAATGAATTTCAATGAATTTGATGATTATAAAATGCTTTAACCGACCGTTTCCATTCTACCCAAAGATTGCCAACCCCTGATCCTCATCAATTTAATATCCTCTCGATTGCTTTGACGTTTCTGTGTTGTTTCAGTTCATTGTAGTTTGTTTCTGTGAGTAATACCGAAAGCAAAAAACTAATCATGTTCCCGCCAAGTTTATGAGAGCTCACCAACCTGATAAATAATAAGCCTCTTATGTAAAACATTTGCATTGTGCGGGAAAATGTGGAGCTCATGAAAAAAGTGCTTATTTGATTTTTTGGGGGTCCACCAAGGACTAAGATTAATTCGATAAATCTGTTCACCATTGCTGTTGTCCTGTGTTGCAAAAATAAACAGCGGGAAAACAACCAAATACCGAAACATTTTGCGAGCAATTTCATAAAAAAGGGGGGAAAACAAATCCAAGCATCATAACAAGCGGCGGGTGTTCGTTTGTGGTATTTGTTTTCCTCGGTTTTGATCCTTTGCCTTCACTTACCGTGTTTGGTTTTTTTTCCTACCGTTTTACCATTCTATCCGTACATCTCATTGCTATCCATCCAACTACACTACTTTATTTCTCTCTCTCTCTGTCTCTCATTTTCTGTTCGTCATCACTGCACAGGGTTGTTGCTCGGTTGTTGCTCTCTTGTTATTTTTTTTTTTTATTTTAGTTTATCCGTTTCCCACAAGTACATGATTCGTCATCTTGATTTTCCGTTTCCATCTAATTTTTTTCCCCGAACGCAGCAAAAACTGGTCGGCCCGGTTGGCAAAATAAGTGCTTCAAGACATGCAACATCATGCGAACATCGTGCGAAATGTGTTTTCCTTGCTATATCGTCCCGTTTCCTACAGAAAGCGGCCCGGTATCTTGTAGGGCTCCCGGAGCCGTGGCTGTCAAAGTAGGCAAAGGCAGGGCCTCGTGGAAAGCACGCTGGGAAGCTTGTTGGAAGCTTGTTGATTTCAATTACATAACATTTGCCCTCCGACCCAACGATGGCAGGGATTTGTCCGAGCCAATACGAAGAAGAAGCCGCCCTGGGCGGGCTTAGGTCGCTGGGAGGATCTTCCCAGCTCCCGAAGAATCAAATGAACCGTCTCGTACATACGTACAAACCGTAAATAGCTGGGCAGCCAGCATCCCTACGGTAGGGGTCTGTAGTATTCTGTTGGGCAACGCGTACGACATGACAACCGTGACAAAATGTCAACCGACTGACACCGAACTCCACGGGGAACCATTGCTAGAACCGGGGACGAGTGGGTATTTACATTTTTCTCCTATTTATCACACATTCGATGCGGTGAAGGAACGACAATACGGCGGTTCGGGAAAGGGAAAACCAACGCGCACGGGAGGAAAACACTCATCGGTACAGGAAATTAAATGGTTTGCGTTTGAAATGTTGTCGAGCTGCTGAAAAATGTGTTCTACAGACCGATTGTGGAGGAGTGTGCCGAGCGGGAGGGTGGATGACGAAACTGGGTAGTTAATTTTCATCAGCCGGAACTTGAAATTGTCACGCAGATGTTGATTTAGCTGTGAATGATGGAGCTTCCGTCGATTTTTAAACAACGCCTGCTGCCTCACACATGTCAAGTGAGTTGTCGTTTCCTGAGAGTGTGTGATTTTTTATTCTACTTTGATAACGGGGCAGGCAAAGGCACAAAGCAGTGCTTTGCGATTAGAGATGAAAAGAATGTTCAACCGTAATGTAGTCGTATGGTAGGAGTTGCGTCACTACGGTTTGATGCATGTTAGGGCAGACCATGACAAGTTGGTGGCCAAAATCATGTATTCCATTTTGTTTTGTAGAATGAATAATATTTGAATAAATTAAATCAAAAAAATACTTTTCAAGGGAACAGTTTCTACGCAATTGTACTTAAAAGTAAAAAATATTTAAAGTTCAGTGACACATGTATTTCCTTTTTTTTCTTTGTAGCTTTTTGCATACATGGAGATTGCTCTCAATTACATCATTCCAAGAAAATTGATTGAATTATGATTTAGTTTCTATATTTCTAAATTTTTCATCTTTTCTTTTATTCTTGTCGAGATGAGGACTCAAACCGAGGTTTTATCAAGAGAGAACCCTTAGTCTCGCTGAGCATCCATGGTACTTATTAGAATCCGAGAGGAAATATCGCTACTTGAATCGTGGTAAAGGTCGATTTTGTACAAAATCGGGATTCAAACACCAAACCACTGGCACCAGACCCAAGCACCTTTACCATTTGTGAGTGACAACTTTGGCGGGAAGTTACAGTCACCCTAGAAGCCCCTCATGGGCCAGACATGACCGAAGACTGGCGTTATGCCAAAAAAGAAGAAGATGATGAAATTATCGTATATCTGAAGATGAGAAGAAAAAAAAAGTTTTTCCAAGCCCAGATCAAACTCCTGATGCTTAGATGCATAAATGTTTACCATCTCCGAGCTTCACCGGAGCTTCGAACTAGTCTGCCAAATAATATGTATTTAAAAGATTCTTGCATGTGTTTATTTAAATGTCAATATAGACTAAAAAATAACTCCTTATAACTGAAATAATGCTCGTAGTAGAACCCAACCATCTATCGAATCTGATTTTTTAATACTGTTACCACATCGAAATCGAAGTTACTGATATGGAAAGCTCTCTTCAATTTCAAACTTTAATAAATTTGAGGTTTGCAATTTTTACAAATTGAATGTCGTGTGACATAAAACAGCCGTATCAATCTTATTTCTGTAAAATATCGACACGCTGCATTGTCCAATCAATGTACAATAAATGATCACTGTTCAAAACCAATAGGTAAACACACCAACTCGATGAGAGATCAAAAGTTTTTTTGCCACCAATCCCTGGGAGTGAGCTAAAGGTCCCCAATGTAGTGCCGTGTGGGATCCATCGAACACAATCGAAGCCCATTGGAAATCCCTTTGGTAAATCCTCTACCTACATGAGACCGGCTCGTTTCAAGAGTCCAAATCATGCACTGAGCTGATTCTCGATCATCAACCGAGTGTTTTTTTGCGTCCACTGCGACTAAAGATTGTCTGGATTCGCTCTCGCCGATACGACTCTGCCGACAATCGTGGCAGTGCGTCTGCAATTCTCATTAAGAAGTGCCGGCCCCGAAGCGCCGATGGTAAACCGACCGGAGCTTACACACTCTACCGAAAATAGCGCAGCTTACCCCTCCCGGCACTAGCCTGACAGTCTTGTCCAGTCCGGTCACGTTCCGGCACGGGAAATCCGGGGCAAAATTACGGTCTCGCTCCGCTAAGCGCCGGGGAGTGCTCGAAGAGTCCGGTTCGAGGCTTGCTTTTCAAAGGGGCTGCGCTACGGACAGATTATCGTAGCGCCCCAAATCACGATGGGAGGGATTCACCATGTTACAGCCTGGGCCTCTAAACGCCGGCTCTCTAGGATGCCCGTGGGAACCGGGCAAGCAGTCTGGTTTCGCTCGTTTCTTTCCACTTTCGGCTTGATAAGAATCAATGAGTTTCACTCGGAATCCAAGCACCGCGTGGAGCATAAGTAAGTAAACTGTAATCACGATGCACTCTGGCTCTGATTTGCCTGCGACATTGTCCGGGGTTTACAATTTACGGAAACTCTCCCGGGATCCTTCGCGCAGCTGGAAATAGAATGGGACGCTAAGAACCACTTAAATACATCCGGTGTGGGAAATTGGGTAGAAATAAAAATTGTCAGCGAAACGGGTGCTTGTGCCTCGGGTAAATTTTTCGACAGTCCATTTATAATCCAGTGACTCTTCAGGCACAAAAAAGGACACCTTGTCCCCTCCTGCATCCACTTGTTTCCACCCCAATCCCTCATGGGGCTATTTTTATTTTATTTTATTTTTATTTTTGTGTTATGTTGCTACATTCCTCCCCCAACGAGGGAATGTATTCTAAAAAGCTTTGACTAACAAAAAGCATCAAAAAACGGGTAGCTGTGTGTGTATGTGTATGCGATCCTTTACTCAAATAGAAGCGAGTGTGTGTCTGAACCTGAAATTAATAGCTCTTTGAGAGATTTCTTTCCCTCACCGCTATCCCTTCCGGTATTTGAACCTGTCGGTGGCCTTCCTCCCCCAGGGGGAAACCCAAAACGCCTGCCGGGGGCGATAATTTGGAGTCCGTTTTTTTTTCTTTTCTTTTCTTTTCTTTCCTCCTAGCCCACCACCATCCATTATGCTCTCGGCATAAGTGTGCGTACCGGCCGGGGTAGTTAGATTGATGGCACTTCATATTTGTTGTGCGAACGAGGCAAGTTTGCCAAGTTTCACCTCTTTGTAACCGACCGAAGCGTCGGCCGGCTCGGTATAGGGACAGTTTGGTGGGCGCCAGGGACTAAGTTTTTCCCCAGCTTCGTGCTTTTTCTTCCCCAGCCCTTCCCCCCTCCTCTGGTTTCATCCACAGGTTATCCAGCAGAATGGAAATTTCCATCAGTGAGAGTGGAAAGTAAATAACGAGAAATGTTGCACGATTTTAACTACCCCCTTCAGCTCGGAAACGTTGTCGTCGCACAGGGTGGTTGATGAACTTGGCCACGGCCGAAGAGGAAGCCGATTCCCAACTGTCATCACATGGTGGTGGCGTGAATTCACTGCAAGTGGGAAGTTTTTCCAGTTGTTCATTTTTCAAATTGTAAGCTCATTTGGGGGACGGGCGGGGATTCCGTTTTTCACTTGCTTCGCCACCGCGACGGGATTTATTACTTATGTCGGTTAACTTTCGGGTATTCATTAGCATGATGTGTTCTGGAGGCGAGAAATTGCAAAACTTTACTGCAAGTGTAGTGATTGATGTCATGTAGAACGGCTGGCTATGTTTGGTGGGCGAAAGTGTACCGAAAACTTGCCAACTTCCAGGTTAATGATACGCACGGTGGGGTTAAGACATACACCTGCTTACAAATTAAAAATTTCTTGCAAGGATCAAAACTACCCAAACATTAAAATTTATATTATTTATTAGGTGCGCAAATAAAAAACGGCCGTTTTTTCATAAGTTTATTTTTACTCGTGGCATTTTATTTGTGGAAATAGGGTCAATCAAAGTATTGGCCATTATTATTTAACACTTTCTTCCACCTTTCGGGTAATTCGCGGATTCCTTTTCTGAAAAATGATTCGTTTTTCGACGCAATCCAGGTTTCCAACCAATTCTGGATCTCTTCATAGGAGAAGAATTGCTGGTTAGCCAATCCATGTGCCATGGATCGGAACAGATGGAAATCCGATGGTGCCAGATCCGGTGAATACGGCGGGTGCGGTAAAACATCCCATTTGATGGTATTGAGGTAGTTTTTTACAGGTTGCGCAACATGTGGCCGAGCATTGTCATGCAGCAGAATAACTTTGTCGTGGCGTGATGAGTATTCTGATCGTTTTTCACGCAGTGCTTGGCTTAAACTCATCAATTGCTTCCGGTAGCGTTCAGCAGTGATTGTTTCTCCCGGTTTAAGAAGTTCGTAGTAGATGACACCGAGCTGGTCCCACCAAATACTCAGCATAACTTTCGAGCTATGGATGTTCGGCCGAGCTGATGATGTTGGGGTATGACCGGGGGATCCCCATGATTTTTTGCGCTTGGGATTGCTGAACAAAATCCACTTCTCGTCTCCCGTCACGATTCTGTGCAGGAACCCCTTTCTGTTGTGCCGCTGGACCAGCAGTTCACACATGACGAGTCTGCGTTCGATGTCCCGCGGCTTCAACTCGTGTGGTATCCATTTGCCCTCCTTCTGTATCATGCCTAACGCCTTCAGCCGTGATGATATGGCCTGACGAGTTACACCAAGCACGGCTGCAAGCTCTTCTTGCGTTTGACAGTGATTTTCCTCCAGTAAGCCGTCAATTCTTCGTCTGCGAACGTTTTGGGCCTTCCTTCACGTTGAGTATCCTCCACGGCGAAATCACCGCTTCGAAAGCGTCGAAACCAATCCCGACACCTTGTTTCGCTTAAAGCAGCATCGCCGTAAACTTTCGAAAGCTCTCGATGCGCTTCGGCTGCCGTTTTCTTCGCCCGAAACAAAAAGAGCAACACCTCCCGCATATGGCGCTTTTCCGGCACAAAATCAGACATTTTCAACAACCAGTAACTTTTACCCGCGCGAAATAATCACTAATCTGTTTACACAGTTTGATAATGTCATTCCCGAGCTTGGTTTATGACGTTTGTAAACATCAAAATCGCGCCACTAGTCCACAGTGGTCCCATCGATTTCAAAACGGCCGTTACTTATTTGCGGACCTAATAGTTCCACTCCAATGGAAAAGATTCATTTTTGACCCATTTTGTTGATTGATAAATAAAGAAGAGTATTATAGTAAATTATTTGCTAGTTGGTGTATGGTGTAGTTTTAATTTATACAAAGATCGTTGCATTATTTGAACAATTACTGACAAAAAAAGATTAAAAGCGTAAAGGCGATATGCGTGCAATGATAGTTTAATATGCCTCTATTTAAACAGTTTTAAAAATAGTTTTCTGCTACACCTAACCCCTGTTTGCCATATTCCGAATAATATTGATAAGTCTGGAGTACACGTTTATATTGACTACTAAGCTATTTTGCTGAAATACGAATTAAATGGCTTTTTTTTTTAATAATTATTATTGTGACATAAATTAGTCAACCTATAAGTAAGTACTTTTACAGATTCTCTCAAATAATGGTAGTTCTCTCAAATAGTGAAGCAAATCTCAAATACTTGGAAATAGGCTTGGTAAATCGGCTTCCAGGCATAAGTAAGAGGAATGAAAAAGCCTGCTTGGCACTGAGCGAACCTTTTTAGTAAAGTCATATTTGTACTTATCTACCCAGCTTCCATCTTCGGCACGGGGGACTGGCTTGTGTTCGAAATGTCATCAGTTGATTCATGCGGACAAAACGACCTGACAAAACACATTAGCCTCAGGCTGCATTTTGAGTACATTTTTCTAAAACTCAAAAAAGGCCGTCATAAAAAATTACATGTTGCTTAAGTACGCACACACTCACACCTGCACGTACCTATGATGCCTATATTCTGCGAAGGACAATTTCCACGTGGCTGGAAAGTTGAGCACGACGTCAGTTAACGAACGAAGCAAGGCACAATCCCAATAGTATCGAACGGAATGATATGGGTAATGGCGTTTTATGACCATAGTTGGATAGGAAAAAAGTAAGCAAAAATGCCATTAGCTTGAAAATATTCCGACATTTGTTACAACACTTACGACATTCACGAATCGGATATAAACGATTCACCAGAGCATTAGTTTTCATTGAAAAAAGGTCTGGTCACAGTTGTTGACGTGTTGTGTTAAATAGTCAATTGTTAGCTAATTGGTTTAGCAATCCTATTACAGTGTGTTCTGAGCTCTATCATTGCTTTATTATGCATTAAAACTCCTAGCAAGATTCCGTTGACCAACGTCCCACAGCTTGCGCTGGATAATGACATTCTTTCGGTGGCCAAATTCTCAAACAAAATTCTCATTTTAGTTTAAACAACTTTCGTAGGCTAAATTGGAAAAAGAAGGCAACCGTGTCGTAAAAGCCAGACAAATCGAACCCCAGAGAAAGAGAGAGATAGAGGAGCACTGGAAAACAATCTCTTAAGGACATTATCCGCTTCAATTCCAGATGCTTAAAAAAGACACCACCAAGAGTTGCGTAGAGCAGCGTGCTTTGGCCAGCTGAGGAAGAGAAAAGGGAAGCAAAAACAACATACCAAGCCCGAACATTCTGATGCGACGCAACGGGACGAAAAAATGCCATTTCGGTGCTGTTCAAACTTTAATATTGTAATTTGAAAAGTTCCACCCGACGACACTGCAGAAAGAAAAACCCAACAGGACACCAGAGATTTTGTATGTCTTTGACCGTGTGTAATTCTACGCGTCGTGTCCTTGCTGCCTGCGAACATTCTTCCACATTCGCCGGCCCCACCCAAGCGTAGCAATGGCCTGGAAGTAATGCTCTTACAACTGCAACGAGAAATGCCGGTACTTACGTCCCCACAGCAGGCGGTTATGATTATTTTACGCTGGACGCAGTTGTCGTAAAGGCAAATTGTTTGTTCAAGCAAATTGTCATCCTCTGGAGAGTTGTTACTTTTGCGCTCGCTTTTTTTTACGAACTAGGCGGTCGCTGAAAAATCTGTTGTGGCATTTAACTGACACTAAGTTCCGTCGGAAGGGAATTGACGAAAGCACTGATTAATTTTTACCACGCAGTTCGTTAAAATGATTTCAGCAATTTCTCTAAACGGCGACGTATAACATGCGATTCAACGTGACATGGTGCGTAAGAACCTTTTTGTCAGGCAGTATGTTTGAGGCTTACTTTTTTGTTATACATAGTTTATACCCCTTAATATTATTGACGCTCTGTTAAATAAAGAACGTATTAATCAACATAGTTTTTTTGAAAATTTTATAACCATCGTAGATGTTTTTTCTTAATTGATTAATCATATTTATGACAAAAATATTACTACGGCCAGGTTGGCGCAGTAACTCTAAAGTAGAAGTAACTTACCTTAGGTTGACCCTATTTACTTAACGAAAAAACATATAAATTGACCAAGTATGATTTAAATCGACTGTTTTGTAGCTGTTCTGTGGAAAATATAATTTTTGGTTTTTGCTTTGTAAGATGGCTAGAAAATCTTTGTATATTTTACCCTTTTGATCAAACAAATGAATGGAAATATCGCTTTTGGAAGGAAAAAATGGAAGTTGTATCGCTTCCGCTGTGAAACCAAGGTGATGAGTTGTTCCAAAACGTTCATGGGTAAATTCCAATTTCACTCGAAATTTGAAGTGAAAGTTAAAAACTTACCAAATTTTGCATTTTAAAGCGCGTTACTGTAACGCTATTTTTACAGAACAAAGATGTACTAAGGGTAAAAGTTGCCGCAGGGAATAAAATATTTCCCTTCGAGGATTATTGTATGCATAAAGCTAAGCATATTGTCCAAAAACGACCAATAAGGGTCGCGCATATCCCATCGCCAAGACTTACCCAACAAATAATGTGAGATAAGTACATAAGCCACTCACATGCAGCAGTTGATCCGGACGTTTCGCATGTGACCTTTCATGCTTCACTCCAAGCGCCGGCAACGAATGTCCCCAGCAGTAGCCTTCTCCCCTGCAGCCCGAGAATTCCTGTTTCCCTTGTTTTTGCCCGGGTACACTGCGGGCCGGAAATAGGGTCTGGTTTCCTTTCTTGTTCGTGGGCCAAAAACAGTAATTGCGGTGCGGGACACACGGAAGATGAAAGTCGTTGCGACAGGCCGTTTTTTGGGGCCGTGTTCTTTCCGCCGTGTGCTGGCCGTGAGCCCCAAGGCGACGCAATTAGTTGGGAAACTGTCCAACAACTTTCGGCGTGCCGCTTCGGTAACTTTCGGTTTGCCATCGGAAGCTGACAGCACCGGAATATTGGTTGCGAACGGTGCGGGTTCTTCGCACCGATCTTACATCATGAAACCAAACGTTGGCACAGTAATCCTTACTGGCCAGTGTGTACTATTTCGGCTACTCGTGGTTTGTTTTCTTCGTTCCCCGCCGCAAAGGTAAATGCCCACCTCGATTCGGCACGTGTAGCGAGCGAGGTGACGGTGCTTTCCGGTGCTCCGAAGGGCGTGGGAGAAATTTGTGGGGAAAAAACGCAAAACTTCCAACCTCTCGCTCGTTAGTCCACCCTCTCGATAGCCACCCTAGTGCCACCTGGGGAGCGTTTAAGCGCTTCACTCTGCGCAGATTTCGAACGATGTTTTTGTGTGCTTTTATTGCTGTTTTTGACTATCATTATTTACCCATTCCCGGATCAGGGCGCCCCATTTCGGGTGGCGTTACGCTCATCATTACAGGGCAATAAAGCAGCGTGACGTACCCGGCGGCCGGCACCGTGATGGAGGGGTCGGTTCTCTTGCCCACGTGGAAGGGCGTAACATAAACAACCATCACGATGACGTTGGTACGATTTTCCTGCCGACGCGCCGACGGCAGCAAAAACAGAGCCTACCGAAACCTGCATAAATAAAGGCTGGGCAGCGTCGAATGGGTGGAAAGGGAAAAAGAAAGTGTTTTTGCAAGCTCACTTTTGGAGCATGAACGCAGTTTTTGATTTGGGATATTTTGAAAGCTCCACTTGGTCCGTAATCTGAAGCACGTTGGGAAAACTCTTCTATTAATTAAAATGTGAATGGACGAAGTTCATAGATAGGATTGAAGCCAGTTTCCCGGAATCCCGTTCAGGTATTGAAATTACAAGCAAAAGCAGCCAAAATCAAATAAAAGCTACTGCTTACCTATTATTCAGAATAAAACCGTAACCAAAGACCCTCAATCAATAATCTGCAGAAAAATCCTAACATTGACAGGAGTGCAGTGGACTTTTTTCATTAAAGTTTTACTCAGTACAATGTTCCATTGCAAACCATTCCATTATCCTCCATGTTGCAGACATGGTGGCTCGAATATTCGCTTTACTTGTTACCTAATGGAAATTTTTGCTAGGAAACCAAGACCACCATTACATTGCCCGGGATTCAAGCTGAAATGCCATGGTCCCGGCCGGCGGACAAAAATTATTTCACGTCATCGTTCTTGGGACAAGCGTGTGAGCGTGGAAAATCACCGCACCGCATCGTGTTGGAAGCAATTAGCACCCATTTTCAAACACCGCTCGTCCATTTCCCGCGCCATCGTAAACACACCACCCTTCCGCGGGCTAATCTTTTTTTCTCCAGGCAGCTGTGAAAATGTTTTAAAACAATCGAGTGAGAAATAAAACAAACGCAGAGTATCACCGTCACGAGCAGGACGGTTACCTGAACCGGATTCGATTCCCTGAGGCGTCACAATAAATGTGCACAAAATCGGGCACATTTTCATCGGGTTAGTCGAGCATCAAAAACATGCGGCTAGCGGGGTGGGGATGAAGGGCAATGGGCATTAAATTTATTGCTGCCCCGAACTCCAGACAGAGTGTTTCTAAACTCCAGAGAAAGGACGAGGGAAGGGAGAAGGGCGGATGGTGCGATTTGCAGAAGTATAGTGAAAAATTAATTAACCTAACTTCGCTGTCGACCAGAAACCATAGTCCCTAAATGTTGTCGGCTCTACCCTGAAGCAACTTTGAGCAAAAAAAGGGTAGGAACAAGCATCCCCACAAGCCTTGTTGTAAACACAAAAGTTGTCATTAGTTCATAGCAGTAGATAAAAAAGGAAAACGGACCCAAATACTGGTGATGTTTTACAGATACAACAAAGATAGTTCTTAATTGAGGTGGACACCCTTAGATTTTAATAGATTCAATTACTTATCTATTTCTATCTGTTGCGTTTAATATGTTTGTTCGAGTTTAAAATTCTTCTGTAAATAAAATTAATGTATATCAGTGTATAATTACACACAAATTAAAAAAAGGAATAAGACTATTTAAAAATTTTACATAAGTACACTTTATTTATAAATTTATCTTATTAACAAAAGCAATCTTAAAAAAACAGTTTACTAGAAAATTGAATAAAAAATCTTATAATCCATATAAGCTTGACTTGTATGGATTTAAATTACGTTCGCTGAAAGTTTTAATTGCGTTCGCGTATATTCGATCGGGATTATTATTATTGAGCAATTTCATGAGGTTGGTTTAAAGTTTCTAATTTAGTCAAAAACTGCCATAAGCAGCGAAAAAAAAACAATTAACCTGGACCGCTGCTACGACCACTTTTTCCATTCTCACATTTGCTAACTAAACAAAAAGCTGACATACCCATTAGCAAAAAACCTAAAAGCTCGCAAAACTCGTTTAGTTAAACTAAAACGCGTGAATTGTGGTCCTTACATAGTCACCAGCAGCAGTCAGCTGGAAGGATAGATTGTACACCCTTACCCATTTTTTCACTTCATGCTCTACTTTGTTGCTGTATTCCGCCTCCGGTGGAAATTTGTGTGACGTAATTTTGCAAATTTCACACATGCACAACTCGAGGTTGAACGTAGCGCTGCCGCTAATGCACACACGTAGTATACTCTCGCGAAAATTACCTCCAAATGGTGAGCTACGAGGAATTGAAGGAAGGAAATGTTGTACACTTAAAACCAAGAGGAAAACCAGCAACAATAAAAACAACTACAATGGTAAATTGTTGTTAGACAATCGAAGGAAATGGCAGTGTCTCGCCGCGCATTCGCCTCCATTCAGAGCATGCCGCGTGTACATACGATCCATGTGTACGTTTGTATGTGGGCACGGCCGTCTCAGTGAAGTGGCCACATCCTTGTGCAATTTTTCGTTCCCCCCTTTCTCTCCTCCCGGCGCAGTCCTTGACGTTAATGGGCCCCTCATTGTTGGGAAAGTTGGTGGCGCTTGAACGAAGAAAAACGAGTGAAAGGATGAATGAATGAATGGATGGTGCAATGCTATGCGTTGTGTTAAAGTTAAGTCTTCAGCTGGCAAGTCTTTGGTTGGGTGTGGAACAGTAGAGCCTGAATGGTAAACCAAAAATTATCGCCATGCTTTAACTGTAGTTAAACAATAGCATATGCTATACAAAACATGAAAAGTAGTAAAAAAAATACCCTTGGCTATACAAAACATGAAAAGTAGTAAAAAAAACATCGCTTGTAATAACGACTTGTAACTAATTGAAATAGAAAAAATAACTAGGCAGACAATCAGTCACAAGCAAACAAGAAAGAACAGTCAAAAAATATGAATATTGATGATGATTGATTTATTAGAGTGAATATCAATTGTGTTTTGAGATTGTTCTTTATTTATAGTATTTAAATATGATCAAACCAGTATTTTTAATACCAATCTCGATGACAATCTTTAACCGTCAGACAAAACCGTAATGCTTTGTTGAATTGTTCTTAACAATTGTCGATTAGACAGACCGAGAAAGCATGATGAACGCATTCTATAAAAAAAATCACAAATTAAATTTATTCTTCAATCCACCAGAATTTGGTACCAACAATTTTGAAAATGGCCAATCCATGCAAAGTTCAAAAGTCCCAACGGTGGCCCTTCGGAGAAAAACGGTCCATCAGCAGCATGAGAGGCAAATCCGAGTAAATTTCCAGAAACCCTTAGCCACCAAACAATAACAAACGGCTGTATCACGTGGATACCAGCAACGACCTGCTCAATTCACTCCCAAACTCCCCTAGGGGAGTAAATTGTGTTCACTTTTGTCAGACTTTGCTGTCGCCATTTTTTATTTTCTAAAAAAATCCCTTCAAGCTGCCCTGCGAAGAATCGAAAAATAGTAATAGCAAATTGACAATCGAACGTGAACGTTTCTTTCGATCTCTTCTTTTTCGGCGCCTTTTTGCGCTCTGTTCCGTGGGAAGCAAATGTACCATCCTAACATTTCCATTCTCATCGCCCCAATACCTTGATCGAACCCCAAGCAAAACTCCGTCCTAAAGCGAGAGTAATGAAAAAACAAAATTGTTAAATCCACCACTGAAACGAGAAGAAACGCAAATCAACGCACCAGTAAAAATTAGGATTTATGTCCTATAATCAGTTTATTGATATCCTTTGCCCGTTCGTGCCGCGCTCGCAAAGACCCGCCGAGCCGGTTCCAGATGTCGCAAGCGTCTGGGGACGATGTGCCGCCCAGGCTCGGTATCGGTTGCGCCGGTTTGCCGACATAAATTGTCCAAGTCCCGGCGCGATATTCCATTCCGAACAGCATTGATGTCATTTCGCATAATTCACAGTACAGACCCGCGAAAGTCACACACCAAATGAAACTTGACAGGTCAAAATAATCAAAGTCTATGGATGGCTGGTATTAGGAAGGAACGGGAACGGGGGCGGCCGACGGGAGTTGATTGAAGGTCCTGCACATAATGGCGTCGCAATCAGGCGCGGCGCAGGAATGCTCGTAGATCGAATCACGCAAAAAACGAGCTTTCCGGGAAAATGGAAAATTATATTGGCTCCAGTAAAAAGTAGCTCCACCGAGTGGCATAAGAATACCTAGTCCCAGTCCTAGCAAGGTCACAGTCTGTGAATGAGAGATAATGGCAGATTTTGTTTGTGCGTCTGGTCGAGAAGATTGATTTGTAAAGAGAAAAGAAAATAAACCACAGTTGAAACGAAATTAGTAAAATCAAAAATCGAAAAAACAATTTAAAAATATTATTTATATTCATGTGAAAGTAATTCAGCACTCATTGGAATTGTAAAACAAAGGATGCCACGAGATATTGAAATGGAATCGAAACTTTTCCATGCCTACTCTGTGCGATGTATATCCGTGTCCATAGCACGAGACTTCTCTCCCACACATAACTAGTTTTATATACCCATTAACAACTACTTATCGCTGTGCTTTCCTTCTCGTCCTGTTTTTCCAGCGGCCCGGGCGGAGATAGTTGGACCACAGGTGAAGTATCTGACACCCGATTCCACCCTGAAGCTGATATGCCGGGTGGTGCAGAGCACGGAAGCGTCGGCGTTCATCTTCTGGTACCACAACAACCGCATGATCAACTACGACCTCGACCGGGGCATCAACGTTTCCACCGAAGCCGGTAAGTAGTGCCTGCTAGTGGTTTTCCTTCCTCCTTTCCTTCTCGTCCTTCATTTCACCCTCCACATCTCCTTTGAGTCCTTTGTGCGATGGAAATCTCGTCGCCCAAACCTCCCCCTCTCACTCCCAGCACCATCTGCACCTTTGCCGATCGCACACCGAGGCCTTCGAGTGTTGATGGGTCGTTGATGTTGATCGAAATGGCTTTCCCGAGCGGTGTGATTGGATAAACACGGGCATAATGGCATTATAATGTGAGCGGCATGTGCACGGGATCCTTACAGAGCGTTGCGTCAACAAGCGGCAACAGGTCCCGAGCGCCGGTGCACGGACGGCTTAAAGGCACACCGGAAGCCAGACAATTCGATTGACAGGCCGATCGGTGCGGCTGGCTCGGGCGCGGGAACCTATTTCGCACCATCATAACACCTCCGTTAGTCCCTGGGATTAAGCGTATCCCGGTGGGAAAATGGGCCGGACGGGGTCGATTTTGTGGAAAATTGCTGAACGTCAAGGATAGTGCGGGTGTTGACGGAGTTTGTCTTGCTACATATACGACCCGGGAAACTAAAAAATGAAAAAGGATTTGGAGTAGCAATTTTATGTTCAGTAAACACTTACTTTGTGTTTTTATCCCTTAAGTTCCTTAATCAACTTATTAATGTGAAGAGCAAAAAATACATCATATCATTGAATCCTTTGACATACAGTATGTCACATAATAAAATGTGAAAATCGATACTTCATTTTCAAATAAGTTTTTTTTTCACAGAAAGTGACAACAAAATTACAATTTTATTTAGGGAATATTCTCTTGAGCCTTTGATGATTACATAACCCAACATGGTCATCATTTTTCTAGATCACCTTCTCCAAACGTGGACGACATCGAGAGCATACTTTCTTAATGTATGAGTTAGTTATCGAGTTTCATGCCTTGGCAACAGAAGCTTTCAGGGGGTCATCAATGGGGTGAGCATGTTCCCAGGACTTAACCCGAACATATGTCCATATTGAGTAATCCAAAGAATTCAAGTCCGGATTGCTGGGAGGCCATTGCAATAGCTCAAAATGCCACGTTTTTCTTCAGCCGGCTTGAGTCTTTTTTGAGGTGTGCCATGGTGTTCCGAGCTATTAGAAAATGGCATGTAAGTGTGCTCCAAAAATGGCTGTTGTCCATGGCAAGAACCTAGTCCTTCAAAATGTCCTAGTCCTTGAAAACCTCTGTATTAACTCTTTATCCAGCTTTAACAAATACTGTAGGCATTTTAAAAGCCGTTAAGCGCCACTACCCCGAATACTATGACTCTGGCCACGTGTTCACATTATGTGGAATATCCGCAATCTTCTTCGAAATAAACCTGTCTATACGTGTATTACAAACGGAATCGATGGTGAACATTTTCTTAGCAGAGAATACGATTGACAACAAACGTAACGATAGCTTCAGCCGTAGTTGCATGATTCGGTTCATTACAAAGTGACGAATTACTATTGCTCTGGACGAACATTAGATTTTGAAATATAGGCTTCCTTAGCCTATTTCCGGATCGATCTGATAAGATTTCGCCTCATTTTGTTTCTCAATGATCTGGTGTCCGCGGTCCGGCAAAAGTTGTTTTACGGGCTTTTGGGCGAACAGCATACTAATCACAACTTCCTTGGCGCTCTTTTTTTTTCAACTTTGATACTCGTGAATCACTGTTTTTTTTACATAATCTCAGAGTATACTATCAGTTGACAACAAAAACAAAAAAAATATCTTAAGGTACCCAAAAATAAGCATTGAAAACATTCGCATTTTTTTATGGGACATACTGATTATATACAACTCGTTTAATTAAATATGAATAATACGTCTCCAAGTCGTATAGTTATTTAAAATCTGTGCATTTAAAAAACTATTCTAACATTTGCTTTCTTGAAATTTGCACAATATTCTACGGTACAAAAAAATACCAATTATGTCCATAAAATTTAAATCACCAATATAGTTCCGTTTTTTTCTAAGTAAATTTATACAAATTCATGTACACATCCTTTATATTTGGCTCTGCCCTGGCCCACGTAAATCATAACCAATTCGATAAAGTTCCGATATGTTTTGACAATAAATCAACGATATGCGGAACAATATCGTTTTGCAGCGGCTACAATTAGTACGATAATTTAATGAACTCTTTCTTTTGGCCATCGATCTCGTCCAAATGTAAGTGCTTCAAATAAATAAACGATGAAGGACAACAGCGTGACATTTATCTACGCCGGATTATAGCACAAACTGCAGCAACGATGTCGATCGAAACGCAGCAAATAATAATGCAACCCCCAAACATGATTACATTAGTCGCAATCCGTAATCAAGTGCCCTGCCGTTGCTCGTGCTAGGTATTATGCAATTTATTCCACTCCGTACGAACGGTAGCATAATTGATTTATGCACAAACGACACAAAACGGCGCTTCTTTCTCCATTATTTTCGCGCTATGGAACATTCATTTCCAATCCATTAGTCACGAGTGTAGCGTTTGTGTTTTCATAGCTGTCGGGGAACACAAACACGCACGCACACGCACACACAAACACTTCCATGCATCGGAGCACTTAACAAAATTAGATAGCCAGGTATTGACACTTTAAAATAACTGAAGGAAAGTACAGCCGACACAAACAACATGCCCGGCATTCAGCCCACCTGCAAAGAGGGTTTTGATTTACAATTGTAAAAACGTGCAACCAACCGGCGGAAGGCTGCTGAATTATGTAACAGCAGCAAACGTGTTGTTGTTATTTCCTTTCCAACGAAAAGACTGTTTTTATTGGAAACACGCCGTCGTTCATGTGTTTCTTACCGGTACAGGGAACCCAATTTTCCAACATTTATCCCACGAAAGAGTTTTCCGAAACGGCGCCAGATCGGTAGTGGTGATGCTATTATGGTGTGGAAAATATATAAACTTCATCTATCGAATGCGAATCACTGCAGGAAAAACTGTTCATAAAATAATGATGAACATTACAGAAAAGGGTACAATTTCAAGGGAAACAAACAAGTCGCTTAACTTGTGGTTAACGCTTGGTGGTGAAACATTGAAATCAAACCGCCGAGAAGATACTTGGGAATTGATGAGCAAACGTATCGAATAACCGATCGGTTTGGTGGTGATAGCATGTGTCTACCTCAACCGGTGGTTTGCGATGATGGAAATCTCCATCAATTTTCCCGGTAACACCAAACCGAAGGACGAAGGAAATTTACCAGTTCGATAAATTGTTTACAGTCTTTGCAATCCGATATTGCAGCATAGTAGTCGAATAAGAATTTGGAAATCGATTCAATTAATTACCAGAAAGGGAATGGGAAAACACATTAGGTATCAGAGGAATATACTGGATTAATAATTTAATTGACCGGATAATTACTGCTGACCTGAAATAGATCTGTTATGTTAGTTCACAATTCAACATTTCACCATTTTTTAATCTAAATTGCAGGTTTCAGATAGCAAAATGGTTTGAAACGTACCTGTTTTATGGAACTACTAAATGATTCCCCACTGCTTTGTGAGATTGTGCCAGAAGAGATCAATTTCAATCAGGAATTATTGCATTGTTTATATAGAATTGAAGTTTCAATCTCTTTTCCACGTCCTCTAATTATCACATAGGAAGTATCACAAAAATAATCCTTCTGATATTGTCTGATTCTGAATATCACACGTGATCTTAAAATCGTGGTAGAGCATGTGTTCTCTTTAAACATGAAACCGACTTTCCGACATGTATTTGTACGAGGAAACAAAAACATCTAGTATAGTGACATAGATTATACAGCACCATGGTGCTTTATACTTGAGGCCAAGCTGCTAGTTAAATAGATATCTGCACTATAATAAAAAATACACATGTGACGGAAAAAAATTCATCGTATAAACAAACAAACTTGTTGTGAAGTTGCACAAGTACAGGACCCAAAGCGTTCACCCGGCCGCACTCGAAAGCACTAGGACGAAAACATTTGTCAACCAGTTACCATCCTTGCAGCGCATTGTCCGCCCAAATACAGGCACGTTCACATCGGCATAGACCCGCCCGGGGAAAAGCACCATCGAGAGGCCATTCAAGCACACGTCTCTATATCATTCAAATTCATCCACCGTCGGCGCGTTGAAGTTGAAGTCGAGAGTATCAAAATAAATACCGACAACCACCTCCCATCCCGCCATCCCCAAGGACTCCAACGGTGATCCAAATGCTTCGTTGTTGTGTGTGGTGAGCTGGTGTGCTCTCTTGGGGCCGGTCATGTTTCTGACACAACAGGGCAACTCAAAACCACACGACGCCGTTTACCCACATGCACTTACTCGATGGGGCACGATGGGATTGGTTCTACGGTACGAAGAATACTGGCGAACGGCTATATGCCGGTCACCCTTTGCCCTCAGCAGAGGAGCACGGCAGGACTCAAAGAGGAAATGATTTCTTCCCGCACACACTTCACTCCAGTCCACAATATTTTCCACACATGTGCAACTAGGAGAGGGTTGAATCTTCTCGTCTACGCTTTCTTTCCAGCTTCCACTACGATCTTCCGTTTGTTTGTGGCACCATACTTACAGTTACTCAGTAAAGCTTCCGTACAAAGCTTTTTCCATTTTTTTCTCTAATAGTATACGTAGGGGTGTGTTCAGTGTTTACATAACCTGGTAAAGGCATAAATTATAACTTTATTTTGAACATAAATTGTGCCAGAAAGCAGGTTCAGTCAGCAATCATAGAACTTGTCCAATAAGGTGTCTAACACTTTACCGAGGGAAAAGCGAGTGTTCAAATTAATTATTGCAATCAGTCAGACAATTATCAAGGACCTCAATATGTTAGCTAACAAATGTTGAAAAGATTTTAATAAATAATCTTTGTACTCTAGTTCTGAAGACAAACAAGAAAACATTCTAATCATAAGCAATATGCCGGTCGGTTTATGGGGCGCAAAATGCACTGCTTTAAATGTTAGGCAAAAATTCACCAGTTTTTCAAACTTATCCGGAATGTCACTGCCCCAACTAAATTTACTCAAGATACTCATACTTTACCACTAATCTACCATATTTCCGATTGAAATCTTCTTCTTATGTGGCTCAACATCCCCAAGTGGGACAAGGCCTCTCTCCGTAGAGAGTTACTGTGACCGATAGACGGTATATTATTAGATCGGTGGTCAGCCGTTCGTAATACCGAGGGGTGCCAGACTCGGGATTCGATCCCACACCTATGGCGTGGTGTTTTCTTGCGCTACCGCTGCGCCATGGGCACCCCCGATTGAAATATATGATGTAAAATTCGTTGTAACAAAACAATTTTTCACTTGGCGTTTGAAGCACATTTACCTGCATTCCTCGCCATAGTCTATCTTATGTTGGCATTAAAGTTACTCAAAAAATAAATCATTTTTTAGGGTTTTAATTTCGTTGTATTTTAAATTTTTTTCCTGTTTTTTGAGGTGATTAAAATCATTAATATTTATTGCTCAAGGCGCAGAGAGCAGAGCTATCGAAATGGATAACTTGTTCGAACTCATTAGCACGCACTTTTGACGTAAATGGAGGTGACATTATAAATTAAATTCTTCATATAGAAACTTAATAAAAACCTGTATGACATGTGTAACATGTGACGATATCAAAATTAAAAAAAAACACATTGAATAGAAATCTTTTTGAGATTATAAATTATCTTAATGAAGGTTAATAAATAGGTTTCAAAAGCGTAATTTTAATATTAAAGTTGTTACTGTACAGGCACGCTTGTGAGTAACTGTACGTACGTTGGAAAGGGAAAGCTGCTCACATTTATTAAAATGAATTTTTGACCCTGCACTAACCACCCCGTGCCACTACCACCACCTCATGTCAATGGCCGTTGTGGTGATCGTTTGTTCGTGTGCAGTGCAGTTCCATCTATTTTCGCTTACTCTCGACGCATCAGGACGAGCGGCTATACTTAGAAGCGCCTATGGGAGGAAGCTCCAGGCTGTCGCCTCGGTAAAATATTGCCAGCGTTAGTTTGCATCCCCGTTTGCATTGCAGCCAGGGTGTGTTTCGAGGATCTGTAGGGAACGCAGGTTGTCGCGTCCAAATGGGCCGGAAGTGTGCGACGAAGATATTGTACCGACTCCAGATAAGACCATGATAGTAGAGGGTGCGCCACACGTGCAACCCCACAGCACTATCCTCACTATCGGGCGTCTTTTCCGCCCTCGGTTGGGGTAACTTTATGAACCATGAAGAAGCCCCCGTCGAGTAGACGCAAGCAGCTTCCAGATGATGCTGGCCTTCGTCTTGTCGCTCCTTCTTGCAACTCTTCACTTCCTTTCGAGTCGCCAAAGAACCCTTCTTCAAAATCGGCCATCAGGAGCAATGTGTCTTGTGCAGATTTTATAATAAATGATGGCCTTTTGTCCGAAATTTGCATTCAACTACGTTCCCTCCGAGGCGCCGGGCCGGAAGGGGGAGTGGTTATGGGAAGAAAAAACTGAATATGCAGATTGAACGTGATAAAGCCAATGCTACAAGTTTCCGTAATCCGCCAGCCGGTCGGTCCCGGGAAGGTTTTGGATCATGATCATTATATCGCATTTATTTTAATTAATTTCGCACGGAGACAGGACGCCACATCTAAGACATGCCTGTACTCCGGATAACGAGCCAAGCGGCCGGTGACGCACCAACGGGGTTCGGGAAGATTCTACCCGGGATTAACGATGCAATCACGCTTCCGTGCGCCCGAGTTGCTTGGTTTCGGCCGCCGGATGTAGTACCGCTGCACAAGGTCGGTCGTTTTTAGGGGACACTTTTTGCAGGTGTGTCCTTGCCCTAAGGAAACATGTAATAAATCCTTTGAAGCTAGTTTTGCTTTAGATGAGGCCTATCTAAGCCTTAGAAACATCGTCTGGATCGTCGTACATCTTCCTATGCACTTGCAAAGCTGTTTGTCTTCATAACCATCGATCAGATTAAATCAAAATAAATTTGTCTGCATGTCGTTGGGATTTTGTAAGATGACTAAGGGGCTCTCTTCGGTGAAGCAAAGAGAGCAGTATAATTAATTATGGCCGAAAAACTAACTGCATCTACCAGTCAAGTTCATTCATGAGCTGGATTACAACACTTCAGTATTTTACTTCTAAATTAATAGCTCGTTTTATTTTATGGTTCAACAATGGAATGTACGTTTAACTTGAATAGGGCATATGATGTTACCAACTATGGCTTTTGATTGTTTTACGATCAAAGAACTAAACATTACAATGCCGATAATAAATTATTAAAATGTTTTAAAAAATCTTAAAAATCAAATATATAAAAAATTAGCTAAAAAAATTAAAAATTAAACATATTAAAGAAAATTTACACATATCCAAAACAAACAAGAGAAAAACTTTGATAACCAAGAAAACCCCTGAGCATCTTAAAATACAACGGGAGGCAAAGTTCGATTCTACCAATTTTGGTCCTTGCGCCAAAACAAACATTTATTTGGCTTGGCTTGTGTGTTGTAAAGTAAATTAAAGTAATTTTTCACACCAACAAATTCCCATGCCGAAAGCGACTCATTCACCACAACATGACGCATCAATCTTCCCCGATTCATCTGTTCCTTTCATCCCGGTCGCTTCATGTCCCTCCGGAAGCCACACAATCAGCCTGGGCTGCCGAATGTTCTCCTCCTCCCACCATGATTGTGTCGTGTGTTTCAATTTGGGTTTCACTTGTTTTTCTTTCCATTCCTCCTCTTCGCCAACGGTGGCCCGTGACGACAGATTTCCACTACTCGGAGCTTACGATAACCCAGGCCAGCAAGGAGCACTCGGGAAATTACACCTGCGTTCCCAGCAACTCACAGCCCGCCAGTGTGGTTGTACATATTTTCAAAGGTAGGTCAATATTATTTTTATACACAACACCAACTTAAAAAGAGAGTGGGGAAAAAAAAAGAACGGGCCGCGACAAAGCTCACAGCAACTTCAAAAGGCATCCCGATGACCATGCGGGAAAATCGGATACGCGCCACGCTGTGGTGGTGTGGCTTACGCGGAAGCATTTTTAATTTCCGTCGCATTTTGTATTAAATTTTACGTTGCCGCTTTTTTTAACCACTCTCTGGTCACCGTTCATTTCCGACACGCACGTACTACTTAAATTTGCTGATTTTATTTTCTCTTTCTTTCTGTAACCTTTTACTGTTTTGCTTGTTCGGTTCGGGGTTTTTGTTTTTCATGGTCGAGTTGTGCATATTTATTTTACATATTTTCTGTGAGAAAGTTTTTTTGTTTTGTTAATTATCGATTTATGCCGCGATCAGTAATTACGGCTTGTAGCTTTGCGTTCATTGGACAATTTTTATATACCCTATGTTTTGTTTCTCAATAAAATCTCTTTTTAATAGTCACTTTCCATGTCTTCTTACAAAAACAGAGAAGGAGGGAGATCTTCCATGATTACAATTATATTTCAACGTTTTTACGCCTGTTTTTGCGTCTATCCTTTTTCACTTTTAACTACTTTTTTATCTCTCTCTTGTATTTCATGTTCATTTACGTAACATCGCTGTTGGCCATAGCGCTTCAAATAATGATGTGTGTGATTTTTACTTTTTGCCTGTCGATTTTTCCACCCTCCCCCACTTCCGCTAGGTGATAATCCGGCCGCGATGTACCACGAGCACCGCAGCTCGTCAACGATTCCCTACCGGGATCGGTCAACGATGGCGTGGTTTTTAGCGCCACTGCTGTTGCTCCTGGTCCGTTGCTGGCAGCTGACCGCCCTCACAACCACCGCCAATCGTTCCCGGCCGGCGTGCGATCCAATTTACTGGCCACCAGGCGATTGCTCGGAGCCCGGTAACTGTAAGCCGCATCGAAGTTCCGCTCCGCTGTCGGCATCGGATCGCGCACTACGCCAATCTAATGGCGTGCCCAGAGCGGCCACTAACAGCAGCTTCCGGATGGTGCTAGCTTTCCACGGGAAATAGATAAAACCATCCACGGTAGACCACAAAAACCGTGCGGCAGTTAGCAGTGTGCAACAACGATTAAACTAACGAGCGTCGTACCGCATCAGGAGGACCGGAAATTTAAACCAAATGCAAAACAGAACTCCTGATGATCCTTTTCGGAAGGTGTGAGAGAAACTTTACAGTTTTTGTTTGATATGTTCAATTTTTTCAGTTCATCAAACTTAACATGATCCAATTTTTCTGCAGTGTAAAATAAACGCCAAAACTATCGCAAAAAGTTTCATAGAATAAAACGTTTTGAACGGGTTTTTGGCCGGCGGGAAGTAACTGTAGAGCATTACAGGCATGACTACATGTTTCCAAACATTATAGGTTGTTCCATCTGCGTTACGTTGTGTGATAATTTTCTAGTACAATAATAATAATAGGATAAAGCAATGATGTTACATGTCACAATGAATAAAACACAATATTTTGGAACAAGTCTTCGAAATGGTGCACTTTTATGGAATATATTCGAAAAACAGAAATTCTATTTTTCCGTTCAAAAAGATGAAACATTTTTCAAAAATTGCCAATAAAACAAAATAAATCAATAAAAGACTGATGCAATGAAAAAAAGGAATAAACAGGTAAGTTCTGTTCTAACTAAACAAGCTGTAGAGAAAAAAACTCTGCGTAGTTATGACTTGAACTCTCAAATGAAAGCATTGTTCATTCCTTCAAAATTTAAAAAAATCAAACATTGTATGTTCCTTCTACGGAAAATTGGTAATTAGAAAGCAAAAGAGAATATTCTAAAATCATGCAGTATGACGTTTATTCCGAATCGAACTAATAGCTTTTGCCAACAACTTCTACTACACTGCCTATTACTTACGATTTATGGAGTATTTTTTCGGAAGACACAAACAGACCGCCATTAATAATACGAAATGTATATTTATATTCAAACAAAGCTCATTTATTTGACAATCCCACTCGCCTTTTGCGCTTATTCTTACAAGTAGTTAATCGTTACAAGATTGTTGCTTTGCAATTTCCGATAACGTGTGTGTGTGTGTAAGTGTGTTGTGTGAGGGTCAGCTGACAAACAGTTCGTAGTGTTACTTTTATTGTGCTATATCAATTGTTTCGTTTAGCGTTACCTTTGGCGCGGTTTTTGTGTGTTGTGTGTGTGTGTGTATGTTTGTGTTTTTGAACATTTATTTAATAATTTTACTATTGGAATGGGTTGACTATGTTATGCGAGTGCAACCGCAAAGCTAGCTCATCAGCAAGCTCAAGTACGTAGGCAGACGCGATCAACGGTCGAGATACGGTTGTAATTTATTGTACTGATGCGGTTGTAGGCCCCTTGTTTTTCGTTAGTCCGCTTTCATGTACCGTTCGAAACCGCAACATTCTGTGGAGCCTACAAAACATTACACTTCTTCTCACTCATTGACGTTTTGTTGAAAAAAAAACAAACTATTGTTTAATGTGGACACATTTTTTTGTTTCTCCCGGTGGCGACAACATCGTCCGAAATCGGATCGGATTGCTTTAGCACGAGACAAAGCGATCATTAATAAAGGAACATGATTTTGATTATTCGCCACTGGTACCAACCCGCTAGGAACGTACATTGTTAGACAGTTATCACCCCAAGCGTTGCCTTTTCGTACCCAACTGCCAAACTCGCAATTAGTGATAAGTTCTGTATGATTATCTCTCGTTATGCTTTTTTACCACTATTCTATGGGAACTTCGAGGAATGAAACCATAACGCAGGGTGGCGTCTCTAGCACATTAGCAAACGAATGATTCCAACTGGTAACGTATGGCATACCCCTTTACTTCCGGAGATAGCTGCGTGGTTTCAGGTTTTGGGCGATAAGGCTCTGCGTAGGGTTTGAGCAAAACGAAAGAAAGCGGACGATCAGTGAAAGCAGACGGTACGGGAAGCAGCATTCTATTTTTAAGTTTGCATTTTTTTATATGCATTTTTGTTTGCTCTTCTTTTCCAAAACATTATGCGTAAAAAACGAATGTACATGTCTCTCATTCTCTCTCCCTAGCAGTCGAATATTACTAGAATCACACAACGTTTCCTTTCGGTAACCGAAGAGAGTAAGAGCATGAAAACGTTGGCATTTCTTTGCCTTACTGTTGAATTTCCTGTGATGACATTTATTCTAAGATTATTGATTAAATTTAAAGGATTTAAAAAAATATCCCAAAATGTATTTCGAGTTCCAAACAAAGTGAGAAAAATTTTAACAATGATCACAATTTCGAAAACCAAAACCATATTTTTATGATGAATTTTCCAATACCATGGTTTAAACCCAAAACCCAAAAAAAATACTAACGACTTTTCCATTACTTCTATGGGATATATCGTTCATATACTGGTAATGATTTCGAGACACAAACGAGTATACGATTGAATAATTACTTTCGTTTACGATACTGTTAGACTGGCTAGCTATCTTAATATTCCGGATGTGTTATTTCCCTTTTAATAAGGCTTATCACCCAAAAAAAAGGTTAACGATCGTCTGCAGTTGTCAAGTGCCCGCAAATTTCAACCACAAATTGTCTGAAAATTCATCCAAAATTAACTTTTGACAACGATTGACGATCGCTAACGATTTCCTCCCCGGGAGCGATAAGGCTTAATGTTACGTTACCCGTAACATAACAGCTATCAAAATACACGTTACACACATCCACAGACACACACTTACTTACACCCACGTGTACAAACATCGATAAAAAAATAGCGCGAATAATACGGATACTGTCCAATTTCATATAACATGGCGCAAAAACTAATCCTACACAATAGAGTTATCCGTTAGCTGTGCGATTCAATTGTGGCTAAACCAATTCACCGGGATCACATTGAAGACGACGACCGTACACACTGGCCGCGCTAGTTAACACTGTACACATCTATGCATCTTACGTTCGAGTAAAGGAGGGGAATACTAAAACAAACCTATACATTTGCCAACACTTACAATTAGTTAGACACAAAATGCGCAAAACACTGCCGGTGCAATACGTAACAATACGAGTACATGATTCCATGACAGAATTGAGATTCCTCTCGTCGCGATGGCGTATGGCCCAGATCTTTTGAGATTACTCTGTTGGCTGCGGTTACACGCAGGGCAGATCATTTCCGTCTTCTTACTGGAAACGCCTCCTTCGATCCGGCTTCCTTCGATCGATATTTAAATGTTCATTTTTGCGTTTGGTGGTTTCCGACGATCTTTGCGACCACCCGGATTGGGTACTTTCGAGGGACTTCTATCACGATCACTCACCCGCTGGCGGCGGAAAGTGGCGCCCCTATCGGATGGGCGCATCTGTTTCTTATCACCCAAGAAGAATGCCGCCGATTCCGATTTCGTGTGGGAACCCGCTCCGAACGGGTCGAGCATACGGTAGTGTTTCTGTCACCGAACGCTGTTGCTCTGCAAATAAATCTGTACAGAGAAATAAGAAAACAGAGGATATGTTAGGCAAAAGTTTGGAAGCGTTATCATTTGAAATTCAAGTTAAAGCAGTAAACCAACTACGTTTGACTATTTGTTCACACTTCCAGCTTTATCGTGTGTTTGTTCACACTTCCACTATTTGTTCACACTTCCAGCTTTAAGTGAACATGTTTGGTGTGATGAGACAATTCTTTACCGCGAAACTTAGCTGGTGTGGATTTTTAAATGTTGTCACTTATGGAAAATAGTTAAAAACTTATTTGGAAATGTGATTCTAGCCAAAAGAAAAGATGGCCAATGTTATACAGAAACATTGATGAAGGTCTGCCATTTAAACGCTGTTAACACGTTGACTGCCGCGTCATCCAAAAGGTGGGTGACGGCAACAATGTTTATCAGCCCTTTGCACTAACATAGCAGTGGACTTACAGTATTGGACAAAACAAGTGCAACTAGTCAATCGCATTCTTAAAACTCTACATTGCAGGTTTATAAAAATATTATTTGGGCGAAAAATGATTTTTAGTTTGTAGAAAAAGCACTTTCCTTGTTAACTATACTGACAAAAATCATTATTCTTACATAAGTCGTCCTGAAAAAATAAAATAATGAAAAATCAATGTTTTTCCACTGGACAAAACAAGTGCAACTTTCCGTGTTGTATACCAAATTCAATTTGCCTTTCAATATTTCGTAGAGAATCCTTTATTTTCAATTGCGGCCTTGCATCTGCGAGGCAAAGAGTCGATCAGGTTATTATCTATTTGTTGTAGAATTGCTGGTCAAGTCTTTTGGATTTGTGTAAACAACTGATACTTATTTTGTAACACCTTCATGATCAATTCGCTGATTCACGATCTCCCACAGGTTCTCTATAGGGATCAGATCTAGAGATTAGGGTGGCCAGTCCATCACTATAATTTGGTTATCCTTAGACCACTGTTAGATCTCTTTGGCGGTATGCTTGGGGTCGTGATCGTGTTAGCATATCCATATTTATGGCATATTCAATTCAGAATAAGGCAGTATAATATTTTTAAGGACGTTATTGTGCATGAAATGGTCCATGATTCCATAGATTTGATGAATTGGACCAAGGCCAAATGCAGAAAAACATCCCCAGACGATCACATTGCCTCCGCCATGCTTCACCGTCTTCTCACAGTACCATGCATCTAAACATTTGCCAGTAGAGCGACGTACATGGCAAATCCCGTCGTTTCCCAAGATGTTTAACTTTGACTCATCACTGAACAGAACCGTCCGCCATTTCGGCACATCCCAGAGATTGAGCAAATAGGAGTCTATTCTTCTGGTTCCTAAGTGAAATCAGAGGTTTCTTCACAGGGAATAATCCGGCATCAACAGGACGTCGTCCGATTGTCCGGTCCGATACAGATAACTGTAAATCGGTTTGCAGCTTAAAGTATGATTTAAAAGGATCCTTCTTAATGGGTCTGACGATCAAAAAGTCCTTTTTGAACGTAGTGGATCGTTGTTTCCTCTTTTATTGTTCCACAGAAATCTTCTCGGTTGAACGAAATTTTGAGCACAGGCTTGAAACGGTCAATTTTTCCGCCTGGTATCTATCACTACTTGTGTTTTGTGACACTTCGGTCTTGTCATAATCGATTTTTTTTCATAGCCCTTATCCAAAGCTGTCAGGAGCCATTTTAGAGTACTAACAACATGAACATAAGGAAAGCATGAGTATTGACCTTTCTCAATATTTATTATGCAATATTGACCTCGTTTTGGTACAATTACTCAAGAAAGAACACTTTAGTCAACAAACGAAACCTTGTTTGACCTTTTTTTAAACACTTCTAAAGAAATATGTCGATGAAAGTGAGAAGTTGCACTTGTTTTGACCAGCGAAAAATGGCTCTCGGCAACATAACACTGCCGGTGAACCGTCTGGGGACACATAATCGCCGCAATAATCATGTAGTGAACATCTAGACTACTGTCCCGACAACTTCTGTGACTTGCTCGATTTCGATTCCGAAACATGGAAGTTTAGTCATGCTTTTTATGTTTGCTCGATTTGAGTTGCACTTGTTTTGTCCAATACTGTATGTAGTAGTAGACTGTAAAAATGGGAAGCCGAGTTTTTGCTAAGTTTTTGAAAATCGTTGGTTCAAGAAATTTGATAACCCAATTAGGCCAAAAATGATTGTACCAAAAATCTGTACCAAAAACGCTTGGCAGTCAAAAAAAAAAAGCTCTGGTGAAACATGTTTTCGGAAGAGCGCAACACCAGACCATCATGAATGTGGCAACTTATTTAAAGCTAGATGACAATGACTGTTAAATAACCTGGTTCTACGTCCTTTTTGAAACATGGTACAATGAATATTAAATGTTTTGGACGCCTTAAATTCCCATAGAAAGGCTGATAATCAACGAGCATAGTTGCTGTTCTATCTTTCTGGTTCCAATTATGAGGTATATAACAGTAGCAACGCAGCACTTTCTGCATGTGGCTAACTTTAAAAGAAAACATCATAAAGAGTACGACATAGTGTTATGGACATATCTGGTCACAGTAAATCGAGGCCACAGCTCGATATACCCTATACTGCTAACACTCCTAATGTCTGTAAACTTATACCAATCGAGAAAAAAACATTTACAACCATCAAAAAACAAACGAAGCAGCAAGTGGTTGTGAAGGCCACATAGTAGGAGTAGAAAAACAAGCCATTATAAACCGTTTTGTCGGCTATGCCTAAAGTTGTGGCAAAATGCTTTAATGTCGCCTGATTGGCCGACAAAATATGTTTTAAAACTACTAAACTGATGTTACTTTACAATAAAATACTTAATTCGCTTATTATGTGTTGACTATTGCATACCTCTCGTAAAATAACCCAATTTTGGCTATCACTGTTGACGTGCAGTCGCAGCTCCTTCAGCTTGCCGATCTTCGCGTCGATCTCGCCTTCTGCAATGCCGTAGTTGTTAAAGCTACCCACCACGAGAAACCCGTCCTTCGTGACATTGTAAGGCAGCGTGGCACTGATCGCCGAACCATTGCCGTTCGCCGGGAGCACCTCGACGGTGGTGTTGTAGAACCGGTCGGACGGTTGCTCGAAATTCCCACTTCGAAACAGAAATCTAGGCGGAAAGTGATAATGAAATAAATAACGGTGTGCTTCACACGCGCCTCCCAAAAAGGTCATTAGCACCCTCACCGTCGGATGGTAGTCGGTTGCTTGAAGCGGAACTCGATCAGATCGCCCGGCTGTGGCATCAGGCCCCAGAAAAAACTGTCGCCCGCGTACGCCTTCTGCAGGGTGTACGATTTGTACGGCTGTATGCCGGTGCGTACCGTGGCCGGCGGATTGCGGTGTGGATGAAAGTTGGGTATTTTTCCGAACTGTTTATCTTTCAACTTTTGCACCTTGCCCTTGAGCGAGGACTGTGTGCCGATGTGCTGGAACAGCGAGGGTTTGTAGTGGATCCACAGTTTGGACATCTCCTGCTTGCAGCTTTTCTATAATATCATTTGAAAAACATGTTATGCCATCCAAAAAAAAAGGGAATTCTCTGAGATCCCTCCACTTACTCCATCCTTTTCCACGCTGCACACTTTCGTGTAGATCAGATGGTACAGCAGCCAGTCGACGGGCTTATCGTTAAAGAACATCTGGAAGAATGTTATTAACCAAGGCAGATCGGCGGATTTGAACATTTTTCCTACGAAGGAAGAAAACCCATCGATTAGTACACAGTATCGAGAAAGAACAGGATGGATGTAGAGTTAGCGTAATGATAATTGTATGACGAAAACACAATGTAATGGAACGTCACATTCAAACGAACCAATTTGCAAGCTAGTTGGCCAAGAAAATCGGGAAAAGTATGGCCTACTATACAGATTGAACCGAAATACTTTTAAGAAGTACGAGCACTGCGAGTGAAAGAGAAAGGAAAAAATGTTTTAAAACGGATGAGTGAGTCAGTCTTGTGATTCACCCGACGAGAGTGCAAATTAAATTTTTAGATTCGTGGAAATTACGACACTCGGGTCCCGCATTAACCCGTCGCCCGACGCCCGTTCCCGTACGCACCTATGAAACCTAGTTGGCAAAAGTCCAGCACGAACCAATTGGTGTGCTCTTTTTTGGCCGTCTTCTCCAGGGCGAAATTTTTCATTATCGTCACGAAGCCCTTCTTCGTGAGGATGTCGTCCTCCAGCTGCAGGTAGAAGGCACCCTTCGGTTGTGCGTACGCCATCAGGAAGGCAAAGTCGAGATTCTGCTTCGAGCGCCACCGGACCCGCTCGAGCGAATCGTTCAGCGTCTGCCGGAGGTTGTTCATGTTCGGATAGTACGAGGTGGCCGGTGCGATGATCTCGAGAAAGCCATTATCGATGTAGCTCCCGAAGCGTGTGCGTATCTGGTGCGCCACCAGCTTGACGTAATCGAGATCCGTCTCGCCAACGTACACCACGACCATCGTATCGTTCTGTTCCTCCTCGTCCATGTTCGAGATGAGATTGTCGATCGTTTCCACCAGATAGGACTGTTTGTCGCGCTTGACCGTCGGAATGCCCAGCACGATCGAGACACCCTGCCGCTTTCTGCTCTCGATGTAGCTCGGTTGCAGCGAGCTGGAGTCGTCCAACAGGTGCGGCAAAAAGTGAAATGCTGTCGGGAGCTTGAGGTTTTCCGCCAACCGGGCCGTTGACGTCACGTTCCGGATAAGGGAGCGCGAGTCCGCACTCAACCCGTCCAACAGATCGAGGTTGGTCAGCGATACGTTCGCCCCGTCGGTGGCGCTGGTGCCCCCGGCAGCGTTCACACCGTTCAGTGCGGCCAACCGCAAATACTGCGACAGGATCGCAACGTCCTCCTGTTTCGTGCGGTACATCGACTCCAGGTACTGCATGCGCATCTGGAACTCGGCCATGCGCTGGGACATCGACTGCTCGGAGGTGTAGTCGGTACCGATCACCACTATCAGTACCGTGCACGGTATCAGCACCAGCACGATGCCGTACAGGCAGCCACGCCTGCGCATGGAAGATGTGTTCAGTCCCATTTTCATGGTTTTCGGCACGAAAATATTTTCTGAAAAAACAACGATAGAAGAAAGCAGATGTGAAAAAAGCGGTAGCACAGGTATAGAAAGCTAAAACGGAGCGGCGCCGTCCAATGACGTCATAGCTTTGTTATCGTTTCATATAACCGCCTCCTACCCCCTCGAAAAATCGAACGTTACACACCCAATGCCAAGCCCTTTGTAAACAACTCAAGTTAATGAAGCACAGGCTTATCAAAAACTGTTTTAAAAGCTGTTCTTTTATGTTCGTGCTTTATTTTCATCGTTGAACTAGAAATGCTATAGAATTAGCAACACAAGATAAGAACATTGAACTAACACAGAATATTAACGGAAGAAATGTTCGATTGCATTGGACCCGGCATACGATAATGTTCTTCAGATTTGTGGCACCTTTGTCCGATATTTTGCACATTTCCGATCGACCAAGACCCACCCACTCCCGTGGGATGTGGGATCATAACAAACAGTGCAGTATAGTAGGCACAGGTTGGAGTTAACATTTGCGCAACACCTCGCAGGTATAATTTTAACATACACACCCCACCCATCTGCCATGCAGTTCACTGCATCACGGAAGGGAATGGTGCAATTTTTCCACGTAACGTTCGGCGACACACGAGACTTTCCAACAGATATTTTGTAATAAGGGGCAATACTTTCTCAAAGCATTTTTTGGCGATTCGAACAGCAACAACAACTCACCATTCAGACAAACTAATGTAGCTTTCTATTTCTACTTAAACAAATCGTTTCACGGCGTTTCATTGCATCACTGAGTTTGCCATCGCAGGACGAATGGAAAGAAGTTGTGTATTTACGCTTCAGACACTTGCCAGCACATGTTGGGAACACAAATATTTCACTACTTTCACAAACGATCCTGGCAGAGCAATGTTTCTTTCGTCGATGCAGTTTCCAGTTTAGTTTAGTTTGTTTTTAGTGTTGGGAGTCTGAATTCGGAAGATCCGAAGATTCGATCTCTAGTCGGATTCACAACGATTTGATGGATTCGGATCTGAATTGATTCACTTGAAATTTGAATCAGATTTGATTTTTTTTGGCTCGATTTGATTCGAATCTTGGTTGAATTCCTGCTTTGATTCATACTTGACTTGAACCAAGGTGATAAGGTCCAGTTATGTGAAGAGTTAGCCATTGTTTTACCAAAACTAGTTATCAAATGTAGGGATTTATAGCACTATCCAACGATACCGGCTACAAATTATTTATTCTTCAGATTTGAACAAACGCAACAAAGCAGATAAAGTTGCTATGTTTTCATATTCCGAATCATGCATATTCACTTGAGTTGCATTTAAGTCACTTCGCTCAATAATTTGGGTTATGTGCGCAAAAAACTGGTCCAACAGCATATGCAATGAATTCAGACGCGCCAAAGAAGCCTTCAATTTGGTTTGAATTTTAGTTTGCTCCTCTAAGTCATGTGTAATGTTTTCTGTTCTTGGTGGTAAACTGAAAGACACAAGAGATAATCAGATTTAAGTGATTCAAGTTTCAACAATTTCAGTTTAGACAAGCAGTACTACAGCATTACTTTGAACCTCCATGGAGAAAATATTTCATATGTTCAATACTTTCATCAAGTTTCTTGTAAGCGCTTTCCTTCTCGTAAATTTCCTTTTCCACTTGCATGATCTGTTTTGTTTTGTGATCCATCCTAGGAATGATTAACAAAAATAAACATGATGTCGTTAATAATAAATTTAATAAAAAAAAATCTTACTCGTATAGAATTTGTGCTTCACCGATACTAAAAGCAGCTTGCTTCATGTCAAGAATAGTTGATTGCAAATTCTCCCTTTCTGCTTGCAAATTTTCCATGCTTTGGGTCACAGAATCGTAGCGTGAGGTCCATCGTTTTGTGTCAATCTAAAGAATGAACGGTATTTAGAAATATGATCGTTTGCAAACACATCTCTTACTTACGTCTTTCATTGAGGCATCAACAATTGCAGACTTCTCCTTAGCTAGTATTGTTTTATGATGAAGCAAGGAGCTCGTAGTCAGCTCTCGATGTGTGGTGAATTTTAAAGATGATTTCTAAATGAAATAGGAGATAACAACAGGTGTATGAGTGAAAATTGGCCCATATTCAAATAAATCGATAAACGAACCTTTAAATCACTATTCAACTTCGCTACATTATTTATCACCGAACGACCGATCTGTGTTGTTTTTTGAATCAACATCATTTGCTCTTTAATTGCTTGCTTCAGGGCTTCCAACGAACGGTTGTTATCCAGGTTGTCCTTATTCCAAGTGAAATGCAAAACACATTTAGCCATGAGATTGAATGTCACGTCTTTGGTAGATAAGTATTTGGTAATACCTTTGATAGGTACATTCCTATACGGAAATAATATCCACGTACGTTTCGAGCATTTCGAATAGCTGCTTCGCAACGATTAAGGTTTGCAGCCAATAACCTTATTTGAGAGTTTTCTTCCGTTGCTCTAGGATCGTACGTTTCAAAGTGGATTCTGCTTGCGAATATTTTCATCTGCATAATATTTTCATTTCAAATGATGAAACAGAAATACACGAGAATGTTATTTGATTACTCACCAACAAATTGTGATATCGGTCGCGCAAAGACTTCACTTTCAGCAGCACCAGATCCAATGTTTTCCGTTTAGCAAAACGCATTTCGTCAAGATCGGCCAAGATTTTCTGTACAAATAAAAGATAGTCGATTTATACAACCAAATCAAGGAAATCTGCTTCACTACCAAACCTTCATGTCATCGGTGGGAATTTGTAGAAATTGATCTTGCTGGATAACATTCCGTATATTGGATTCATTTATGGTAAGCCTTCTTTTCAGAGTTTCGTTCAGGTCAAGTAATTCCTTCACAACACGTGCAAAATGTTCTGAATGGCACGCCTTTTCGTACGATATTTTAAGCCTATTCAACTCGATGTTACGTTCTGAAAATGAAATTTTTCATATCATTGCAATCATGATTGAACCATCGCATAAACACGTATACTTACTGCTTAAATTTGTATAGTTGAAGTATTGGGAAATGCGGTCGTTCGTTGTCCACTCCATGACGGCAATACAGTTCAATAGCGTAATTCTGATGAAGTCAATAGAAATTCCAAAACCAATCTGTACCGTAGCTAAACGAGCACGCTCGAACTTTTTTGACGCAGGCTACTAGGACACTTTATGTACTACATCCATAAAACCAAAGAGAAGTATCAATTAGTATTGCAATTTTTGCACTTACTCTTGAATTATGATTTTTAATGCATTTCAAATGTTATTTTCAAAAACGTTATTGGAGATAACACCCTTAACAATTTCGCTCGTGTTACCAGTTAACTCCTTAACATTCAAGTATAAACGATACGATTGAAGCGAAAAGACCGTCAGCGGCTCATTTTTGCTAGGAAGTCTGGGGCACTGTGCATTCTGCATCAAAATACTTCTCTAATTATGTTTTAATCGCAACTCAATAATGGTTTTTGACCATAATTTTGTATTTCTATTTAATTCAGTGCAAATAATCAATTATTTTCCATTCCAGGAGCACGAACGTACAGATATTTACTGCCACTAAAAAGTGCGCATGGCCCCAATATCCCGTTCGAACGCCGATCCGTCAAGAAACGTCCAAAATGGCAGCCGACACAGCAGTAGGAAACTGCCATTTGTACGGAGTGGTCAAGTACACTTCTTGACTATCGCTACCGTAAACTCTTTCGGGATCTGAATCGATTTCCTAAATCGAGGCTGACCTTGTTTTCTTCTTGGTCATCATCCGAAAAATATCCGAAGCGTGCGTCTCCTGCTATCGCGCGACGATATCCCTTGCCTGCTGCGCCCTCCAGCGTTCGAACGTCTTCGATATTTCCTCGGACTCGGAAGAAAGTGCGCTCCACTCGCGTGTGTGTGTGTGTGTATTTTTTTACGATCCAGTGTTGCAGTTGTGCAAAATTTGTCCAGGCTCTTGTGTGCATCTCTATTGCCGAGCTGTAGTTGTTTTTTTTTCCCCCGAACCGTACACCCGTGCCATCTTGCATCGAACCACCAGAAGGAAACTTCTTGTTCATCCTTCGCCAAAATCACGCGTACTCTCGTTCCAATCGTATGTGGCGCTGTGCGCGTGTGTTTGTGCTGTACTGAAACGAAACCGTGTGCAGGGGGAAGGAAAAAAATTGTTCCTCCGTGACGGAGTTTGACCACGCTGTTGTGCAGTACGTGGGCCTGAAACGTGAAAAAGCAATAATACACAATCCACAAACATGAAGCAAATCGCTTTGACCTGTTCCGGCCACACGCGCCCCGTTGTGCACTTGGATTTCAGCGGGATGACCGAATGTGGATACTTTCTCATATCGGCATGCAAAGGTAACATTTCTCTTTATTATTTTCACAAGTAGTATTTTGCAAGAATTTAATTTATCTACTATAAATCACAATCAGACAATTAAAGAAAACCTGGTGGCAAACTGTAGGTAAATGCTACGTTCTTCGGTTGCTCTATTAGTAAACAAACAGAATGCGAAACGAACGAAAAAGAGATCGCACCGTATATCCCTTGCGATTCCAAACGGCAAAACCGATTGGCGAATGCGGCACGTACCGTCCAAAACCCGTTCTCACTAGCCTTTGTGTCTCTCTGTGTGTCATTGGGGCGCCAAGGTCCTTCCGCGATATGAAAAGGCAAGCTTGCTTTTTTGTTCCCCGCGACGAGACACATGACACGACGCTAAAGGGAACCAAACCACACACATTTGGTACGAGATAGTGCAACGATAAAAGCGAATTAATGCAAGGGAAGCAATCAAACCAGCCCCGGTATCGGAAAAGGGCCAAGATTCGAAAAAAAGCAACACGCAGCAAGAAGCCCGATCGTTCCCTTAGTTTCCGTTTTCGCACGCATAATATTTCTCCATCTCTCAGCAGGCGTCGGCTCGTCGTTCCGCGTCGCTTTAATATGCATCGATCGCAGGTGGCCTTTAGTGTGCGCTACTATGTGGTGGTACCGCATCCGCAAAGACATTCCCTCCGGCCAAAACCCACCCACCCGTCACCCTTTCGTGCCAATGGCGGCGCGTGCTGGTCATGTATAAATCAAAACAGCAAAACAACGATACCGTCGGCGGCGTACTTGCGTTCCGAAAACGATCGTATTTACAACGCACATCGCCGTGCTGTGTACGTATCGATGCGGAAGTAGGAACAACCAATAACCACATCCAAGTAGCCAAGCTTGGACCGTTCGGGGGGGCTGGAGAGAGGAGGTATCCAAGGCGACAGCCGATGGAAGGGAGGGATGGATGGTACGGAAACCGCAGGAACTAGTTCGCGTACCGGCCCCGGGAACCGGGGATCGCTTTCCTCGTGATATTTCACTCTTATTTATTATTGCTCCGTCCCTCACTCCTTAAGGTCTCCCGGCATAAGGGTCCGGTGACCTCCCCAGGAGGTGGTTTTCCTGCTTGACGCGAAACGCGACGGCACGATCTCTCCTTTCTAAACTTGGGCATTCAATGTCACGCTATATATTCTCGGTTGACCTATACCTTGTGCCTGGCTTCCTGTTTTTGTTCCGCTTCTTGTCTGTCGTTGTAAATGTTGTGTATCCCTTTGTTAATAATAATATTTTTTAAGTTTAACCATTGAACTTACGAACTGCACTTTTACATATGTACTGCTATATTTTCTGGTTAATGATTTAATAAATTATTTTCTTAAATTATGCAGATGGCAAACCAATGCTGCGGATGGGCGACACCGGCGACTGGGTCGGCACGTTCGAGGGTCACAAGGGTGCCGTCTGGGGCGTCGCGTTGAACGACTCGGCAACGCTGGCGGCGTCCGGTGCGGCTGACTTTACCGGCAAAATCTGGAACGCGGTCACGGGCGAGGAGGTGCACAGCCTGCAGCACAACCACATCGTCAAGACGGTGTCGTTTAGCCACGACAGCCGCTTCCTGGTGACCGGCAGCAACGAGAAGCTGGTGCGGGTATTCGATCTCAACTCGGACGGCAAAGCACTGGAGTCGTACGCGGGCCATGCCGGTGCCGTCAAGCGGGCACTGTTCTGCCGGAACGAGCGGTGCGTCATCAGCTGTGCGGACGATAAGTCCCTGCGATTGTGGGACCGCAGTTCCGGCCAGGAGGTGTCGCGGGTCGAGTTCAGTTCCCATCCGAACGGGCTCGAGCTGTCGAAGGATGGCACCATCCTGACGGTAACGTACGGCCACTGTACCGCGTTCTACGAGATGGATACGCTCAAGCAGCTGAAGGAGATCACCATGCCGACGCTGGTCAGCTCGGCCAGTCTGCACCCGGACAAGCACATCTTCGTGTGCGGCGGGGAGGACTTCAAGATGTACAAGTACGACTACATTACGGGCAACGAGATCGGTAAGCGGAACTTGAATTAAAAACTGATTAGGTATAAGGAATTTTGTTTTAGGAAGGGCACAAAAGTTTTACGAAAAATTAAACAACAAAATCCTTTGATCAAAAGCATTCCAAAAAAGGGAAAAATCTATCAAATTATAATAATTTTTGTCAATCTTGATGCTCTTGAGATTGGGCACAGTACATTTTGTGATGATAATTTTATTTGTTCCATATGAACTCATCAGTGTCATCAATAGCAATGATATTTCAAATCGCATAAACCCCTTTAGGGTCACGAAAGTAACGAAAATTGAAGTAAATAATTAAATCAGTTCAATCACACTACTCTTTCTTGGTGTTTTAAATGGGTTTGTCTAAATAGTATTCATACGAACCGGCTATTTTTCAAACTTCCACCCAAAAAGGTATCGTGGTGTGAGCAAACTTTTTTTCACTTGTTTTCCCTCTTAAACACTAGAATTACCGGATCAGTCAATTTTACCAGTCTGGTACCTTCCAATCGTAATATTTTTTTGTTGTAAAACGATTCCTGCGTAGTTAATGGATGACTTTTAAATATTTATGTAATATTAAATTATATGAATTTCGAAGAGAAAAAATTTCTTCCTTTTTTTGTAAGAAATAGTAGTGAACTATCAATGCTTACGAAGCAATTATACCAATTTGTTTAGAGTTGCGTCAAGTTGTCGAACAAAAACTTGTTGTCGTTCCAAAATTTATTCATAAATTCAACAGAATATCCAGTCATACATGATAACATGAAAAACTGCAATAATTCCTTTCGCCTTCAAAACAAAACTTTATCTAAATAAACGATAAACATATACCAACTCGATGAAATTGTTCACAATCATGTTACAGTTAAGTTTTCTAAAAGTTGTTGAAAACCATTATAAAATAAAACAATGAATTTTCGCCTCCCCGTATGGGCTTACATTTCATGCTGTTATTAACGACCTTGTCGTTTCGTTGCAGAATCGTTCAAGGGCCACTTCGGTCCGGTACATTCGGTCAGCTTCAGCCCGGACGGCGAACTGTACGCTAGCGGCTCCGAGGACGGTACGCTCCGGCTGTGGCAGACGACGGTGGGCAAAACGTACGGCCTGTGGAAGTGCACGGAGCCGACGGATTTGAACAACTCCACCACAGCGGCCGGAGCCGGAACTGGCACCGCCACGACCACCCCCACAACGGTTTCCAACGCGACACCCACCAGCGCGGCACCCACTGCCACCGCCGCCGTCAGCTGCCCCACGCCGGCCGAAGTCACTGCCAACTGAACGTAAATGGCGCGCAAACGTTAACGTACAGGACGATCCGCGATCCGGAATAACTCTACCCGAGAGGCACGATCGGGACACACCGGCAGGCTGGGCGGGCCCTTCGGAAGGGGTTTGTTGACGGGAGCAGAACCCGGCAGTGCTGATGTAGATGTCACCAATGGTCGGAACCTTTCGGGGGGAGCAGAGAGAATAATAGAAATACAAAACCATCATTTCCTCAACACGCGTTACATGATGATGATGGCTTCCGGGAAAATCGAAATCGTAAGGGACGCGTCATCCGGGAGGAACACAGGGACGCGTAACACGCAATGAACTATGAATTCAGGACTTACACACATAATTACACTCGTACACACACACACACATACATACACCTACAAAGACTTACATGCGCCTCAAGGAAACGAAAAGAGGAGACGGATCTGGCATCTTATGGTCGCGTCGTAAATGCCCTCCCGCCCCCTCCCCCCAGTCCCGTTAACGAACGCAAACGGGTTGGTGTTTATCATTTGTTTTTTGTTTCCTTATCATTCGATTGAATTATTGACCTTCCTCTGCCTTCCTTGACTCCATGCTTGTCCATAACCAAACACAGCGTACAGTGCTGACCGTGTTTTTTGTGGCTTACACTGTAGCAGGTATATGTGGGATTGCATGAGAAAGACAAAGACGGAGAAATGGAGGGAGAGAGAGACGGGAAGAAATTTCAGTAACGAACGCAGGAAGAAGAGGTTGTATTGATAATAATTTATGATCCCCCGATTATGTGTGAAGAAATGCTTGTTAATTATTTTAAATAATAATAAAATGAACCAACAAACCTGACGCCACTTTGTTGGCACGTGTAGCAGCAGAAACCCAACCCTTAGTTGTATCTTTTAATTTCTTGCGTATTATTACCCTATTTTCAGCCGGAGTAAAACCAGTGACCATTTACATCCATTAGCTCTGCGTTGTCCTTTCAATTCAATTACACTTCTCAAGGTTAACGAACGTTCCTTTCCGAATTGCTATTTACATGCAACTTATGGTGCTGAACAGTCGATTTTCTCTTCTTCTTTCTTAGTTTATCGATCACCCTTGTTGGTGATAAAATAAACCATATTGAGGACGACATTCATATCACGTCGAATACTACAAACAAGAAGGACACTAGCTTGTTATAAATTTTTTTCAAAGAAGTTGCGAAAACAATTAACAAAATTGCATTGAAATGTTTGGGATTTTTGTTGTTTCAATTTTCAAAAAAACAATTTTTGTATAAAGTACCCCGAACGCTTCTGAAAAGATAACCTCAGCTTCAGCAAATAACCACTTTTTTGATCATTTGAAATTTTTAAACAAAGATTCAAACATTTTCTCAAACCCATGATGAAGGGAGGGGGGAAACAAGTAACACTTTTGTATAATTTTTTCAACTTTTGATTTTATTCAGTTTTTTTGCCCATGTATTCTGTTATTCTGATTCATACTCATCACCTTCACGCTGATCGCTTTACTTTTGTATTTTCTCCAATACAAGGAATGTAACCTCCTATATATATATATATTTATATATATTATGTAGGTATGTTTTTGTTTCATATATATAGGAGCTATATTTCTATATATATATAATTTTGTTTATTTATATATATATATACGCACGGTTGCAATTTTCACATTTAGCTATTTTTTTGTTGTTGTAGTCCTTTTCCATTATCGATTCCCGAATATATTTGTAAGCTATACTCAGTTGTTGGTTGTTGTTGTGTATTCGTACTCGTTATAACTAGTCCCAACTATAGTTATTATTATCATTACCATCGTAACTAATAGTATCATTATCGTTCATATTTATACATACCACTTACTGCTGTTTGTGTCCTTACATTGATAAAAAGGGAAGGGGGACACACATAACTACTTCACCGTGTGCTCATATGTTGCGTTCTTCTCCACTTCGGATTCATCGATTCATGTCCCACTGCGGTTTTGCGTCATTTAAGCCTTGGTGAATTTGTCGCAATTTATCTTTTCACTTCACTCGTCCTTTGTTCTCACTAGTGGCAAGTTTGACTCACACGTCGCCTGCTGATCTACTACAAACCGAATGCCGTTTTTTCCTTTAACATCCTTTTCTCTATGCCGGCTGCCTTCAAGATTCACCATCACTTTCGAAACAATGTGTGAAGATTATTTCTATCACTAGATAAACACCCTCCAATTGCAACGAATACTGGGTGTAATTTCTTTTCCCCAACTGGAGGGGAAATTTACTACAAGGATTATCTCGCTCCAATGATTTGTGGCGTGAGGTCGAAAAGATTTCCTCGAGAACCCCTTCTTCTCTCCCTACCGCATCTTGCACATTAAAAGCATTTTTTAAAATCTGGAATTCACACCACCCAACCAGTCCACAACGCTGGGCGAGTAGTAAAAGGGGTTAAGTTAAACAGAAAAAAAACAATCTTTTTCCCCGAAGCAAAATCCAATTTCGTTGCAGCAGCGCGCTGCCATAGATGTTGTTTTCTAAAGAATAAAGCCAACACAGAGACACAACGAGAAACAAAACATTACCAGAACCTAGCACAAAGCAAAAAACATTATGGACATTATGGTCATTCAACCTGCTCTCAACGCTGGAAGTGTCAACATGGGTTCGAAACACGCACATTTTAATGATACAATATATACACAATACCCGGACTCTGGAACCAATCCACTTTTTCATATCAAGGCATCAATTTGATTGATGCCAGAATTGAAACATCTCCACATGGGTGGATGGAAAAACTCCATACCCCCACCCGTGTTTCAATTAGGATCAAGTTGGTTTACTTTTCCCGCACCTATTCCTTTCTCGGTTTTCCACATCTCGAGCCTCGATGGTGGAAGTGTTTAAATCACGAGTATTTCAATTACTGTCCGCCGATCGCGTTTCCGGAAACCAATGCTACGTGCCATCATATCCCCCTCCCATCCTCGTGTTTAACTTATTTTTTATTTTTTTATTTTGATACCATCAATAATTCGTCCCATTCGATAATAGTCCCAAAAGTAGAAGAACACCAATTCGATTCCTGCATGCAATTATCACTTATTCGCTATATGTAAACCAATCTGGCTTCTTAACACTCGACGTTTCAATTCGACGTTGAATATACACAGTTGATGTTTATCCGCTTTCCTCCCCGTCCATCGGGGGATGGTGATCGGTTTAGTCTCTCCGGTTTATCTATACTCCGGCTGTGCGATAATATTTCCCTCGCACTAACCAACCAATTTCGTTGGCTCTATTTTCTGATTTTTCTCTTTTTTTATACCCGATAATTAAATGTATGCTTGTTTGTATGCTTAGTCCATAACACTCACTACACTTTTCTCCCCTGTCCGCGTAAAGCTAACCCACCGCGTTCCTCCGATTTCTTGCACTAAAGTTACTTTCTACAAAATTGTACAACAAAATGCACATAAATTGCCGTTGGCCATGGTTTACTTTTCGTTTCATGTATATATGTATATTTTCTACCATTACTTGTCCCTCCCAAATGGAAGGATATGCTGGTTTGTGTACTTTTGTTTTTTTTTTTCTTTTTCTTTTTTCATCGTTCTGTTCACACCTCCTTCCTTCGGCCGAACACATCCCTCGGTTCGGCTGTCACATACACCGTAACCGGTTTCGTCAGAGTTTTGTACAAAAATATGTATAACAAGGAGCCCATGTTATTGGTAGTAACAATAACTACCACCATATTCAACACACACACACACACACACGCACGCACACATACGCATTGTACACTCGATTACCAAATGGTTTGGTTTGCTCGCCTTTTCAAACATTCCAACCCACGTTTTGGGGGAAAACTATCGTTATCTGTTATCTCCCACTGTTTTAAGCGGGGCTGCAAATTTGGAAAGTTTCAACTATATCTTTTCCAATTTTTGATCACTGTACGCTGGTTTCACTTCTCGCTTCAATAGCGTATGCTTTCGCGATGTGAGCTTCGTAATTGTTGGTTGTTTGTTTGTTTTCAGAATGATCAACCGGCGTTTTCTCGCAGTCGTTGAAACAATAGAATGCTACCGTAATGGTTCGACTAGCCGATATGTTTGGCAGCCGGCAGCCGGCGGCATGTTATGTGTATGTACATCTGTTTTTGTATTCCACTGTAGGGCTTACGGCATATGCAGCATTTGCGCAACTTCGAACAGGTTCGAAAGGGTAACATAAAAGCCTGGTGTGATGGTCGCTAGATTGTTCTAAAATATCGTTACCGCTCCTTTTTTTTCGATTAAAACACTGGTTGGGAGGGAAGGTCTACTTTGATCTCAATCTTAAACCCGTTTTGGGCTCCGAAAAGCACCCGATCGAAGCGGGCTGGAAAAAGCAGTCAAAGTGTGTTCGATTTCTTGTACTCGTACAGGAAAAATCACAGGGACTCGTCGCGTGCTATTAATAGGGCAGGTGATATGCACACGTGTACCGTCACCTCAAATTGTCATCTTGGTGCTACTGTCGACAATTTTGGTAATAGAGTCACAACCTCGCGCCATCGCCTGTCGCGGAGTTTTTTTTAACCCTATGTAACTAAGCAACCGCTACTTGCTACGATTTCTTGTCCTTTTTTCGTGTCTAGCTGCTCTCCATCAATCGTCTTCCGCGTTTGCAAAATCTGACAACATCGGGTTTGGATGAAGGAGATAGTAAGAGTAAGCCGTTTTACGATTATCAAACAGAGTCGAACCACAAAGGAACGTGCGCTACCGCCGTTTCTGCTGCTACTGCTGCTACTCCTGCTCAGCTCGCTGACTGCTGAAGGGAACCCTATAGCGACGTCGATGGTTTCTACTTTCACTTCGCCGGTGGCCCCGTTTGGAATGGGCTCAGTACAGTAACGGCTGCCGCTTGAGGACTCGCGAGAACTGCTGCAGGCGAAGACGGAAAAGGATGCGCGTTAGCAGTTGTACACGATAACAGATGTAATTTAATTGCGAAACTTTGCGGACTTACCTCCGTACGGTGGTTGAAACATTGGATAGCCAAGCCCAACGTGTGTGTGATGATGTGTGTGTACGTGCCGCTGCGGTGGTGGACTCCGGGTTCCTTCTCCGCCTCGTCCGGAGCCGCCGCTGCCACCCGACGATTGCTGTTCCTTGCCCGGCCCATCACCGCTACCAGGACCGCCATTATTACCAACTGGACCGCCGCCACTCCCACTGTTGTTGCTACTATTTACATTACCACCGCCACTTGTACTATTGCTATTGACTGACGATCCTGCAACGAAAAAAAACGTATCCATGAGAGACGGTATAAGGCAACACCTAGGGAAGAGGGCTCGATGAAAGCCAACACATAAAAAAGGTTCTTCCAGGTGATACGAAATTTGATGGCGAATTTATTGACATCTTCAAAACAGGGCTTGAAAAAAAGTTGCACAATCCAAGATGCCGCTTCAAAATTACGAATCCTGGATGAATAAGCAACCAAGATCGAAACAAAAAGAGGTCGCAGCATACCATCGTGTTACACGTCTTTTCATACACTCCCACATTGGTGACACCGACGGGATATTCACTTTGCTGTAAACTCACAACTTCATACATAATTGGAAATGGCCACCGAAAACTTTTCTGATGAAGCACCAGTTACTGCAGCTGTTACGGTAAAACTTCCGGACCTTTGGAAGACTGTATGCCAGTTTGTGCAGGCTAGTGTCAAGAAAGATGAAATGAAGTATCACTACATTGCCACCAAACTTGACCAGTCCGTGATTTATCTCGTAGTGGATCTCATAAACCAGCTACTTGCCACAGGAAAATTCGACGCCATCAAAGAACGCCTCATCTCCCGATTCGAATTTGCGATGCAGTCAAAAATGGAACGATTACTTGGATCGTATGATTTATGGGGATCTTAGGTCCACACATCTTTTGAGTAAAACGCAGGAGCTTGCTACCGGAACAGCAACGGATGATTCTTTGATACAAATGCTATCATCACAAAAAACCCCAGTAAACATACGAGCAGTAATTAGCATCACCGATGGAAGTCTTTTGAAACATGCAGTGGGGGGAAACAAAACGATGGAAATGACCCACATTAATTTGCATCGGAAAGCAACAGAAAAAGTGATATTTTCGCGTGGATTTTCAGATTTTTGCGCCTCGTGTAAACTTCATCTTCTTCTTATGTGGCTCAACATCCCCAAGTGGGACTAGGCCTCTCTCCGTAGAGAGTTACTGTGACCGAAGGACGGTAAATTATAGATCGGTGGTCAGCCGTTCGTAATACCGGGGAGTGCCAGACTCGGGATTCGATCCCACACCTATGGCGTGGTGTTTTCTTGCGCTACCGCTGCGCCATGGGCACCCTCGTGTAAACTTAGCATAAGTATAAAAGGAATTTTTACGTCATGTTATGTATCCCTGTCAGACCTATTTTGATAGTAGAATTCTGGGCAAAGATGATAGTAAAAGACCTCGTTTAATAATGAGTATCTCCAGAAGAAGATCTCCACAGGATTATGCAAGTATAAATATTTGTTAACACTTTTCAAGTACGGCTCTTGAATTCAGCTTCCTGGACTTTCGCAAGCTAGCCTGGAGACATAGACCTCTTTAGGGTAAGGACTGGCTACTATGGCCATATGTCCTGATTTGCTGTGTATGGATGCATGCATCCTCCCTTTCGTTAGGTCCCCACATACGGTGGGTAAGTATCAGTTTGACAGGCTCAACTACCACGAGATTGTGTGGCGCTGGATCTTTTTTCTGTGGCGGTTCCGGGTCCTGAATCTTGGGCCCTGAGACCTTGTCCTTGGTCTGGAGAGAAGTCTGATCCGACCAATGCCGTATTTCGCCAGCAAGCAGCGCTAACACTGAACACAATCCGACGAGAAACAACACCGACTTCTAACAATGGCGATGCAGAAAGTTACTTTTGCACCGACTTCTCTTTTTCCCGATCTTGAGTGCAAAGGACTAGCAACAGGCATCTTGGATTTTCAAACGGGGAAAAAGCGAAATAAATACAACCAACCGAGCTTGGCCATCAACTTATTGTCAGCAACATTCGTATCGTCTAAAGGTTAATCAATCAAAGGGACAGAGTCCGTGCCGTACCTTGCATATGGTTGCCCGCCGAGGGGGCCTGCTGCGACGACAATGGTGGCGGTCCACCGCCGCCCCCACCACTACCGCCACCGACACCAACCGAACCGCCACTACCACCACCACCACCACCACCACTACCACTGCCAACACTACCACTACCGGCATTAGACGACTGTTGCTGCTGCTGTTGCTGCTGCTGCTGTTGTTGCTGTTGCTGCTGCTGTTGCGCGGCAGCAACCGACTGTTGTTGCTGTAAAGACAATCCTGCGCTACTACTGTTTGGTGGAGGAATGCATAGATTAGGATTTTGGCAACCGGGTTGCTGCGAGAGATTGGGACTTGATACGCTTACTTTAACGCTGCTGCTGGTTGGGCTTTTCAGTGCGCGCTCGCTAAGCTCGTGTATCTTGTGCGAGTTGTAGTACTGACTGGCGTGATGCTGCAGCAGATCGAGCGCCTTTGTGTTCGGATTCCGCGACAGATCCTCGGGCGGGTGGTTAAAGCGTGGTATTTGCAAGTGGTACGGTGGCGCATTGTACGGGCCGGTCGAGACGAGCATCTGGCGGTACATTTGGTGGTTCGGATCGAAACCGAACGGGGCGGCACTCATGTAGAGCGACGGCGAGTAGTACTGGGACGTTGGCGGTGGCGGTGGACCTTGCGTTTCCATCGTCGGCTTTTGGCCCTCCTGCTGCTGCTGCTGTTGCTGTTTGAGTTTTAGCGAGCTCTCCTTGTCCTCCTGCTTTATGCTCCCGCCGCTGCTGCCATCTCTGTCCGACGATCCCTTGCCCATTCCTCCCTTGCCGCTGCTGCCGCCGCCGGACGAGGACGACGACGAGGAGCCGCCGCCGGAAGACGACTTGGATCCCTTGCCTGACGGTTGGTTCGACACGGTGACCACCGACTGGCCGTGCAGTCCGGACGATTGCTGCGGTGAATGAGGTTCGTCCTTCGGGTTCAGCCCGGGTGGCAACCCTGGAGGACCTCCGGGGAGACCAGGTGGTGGCGGATTGCCACCGCCCATGGAACCTCTTCGTTGGTCCGAGTAGCTGTACAGTCTATGGATGGAGAAGAAAAATGGAAACAAATGATTTAACACTAGAATGCATTGCTTTGAAAACTTGCCCGAGTGTCCCCTGTTTTTCAACACGCTGTAACTTCGATAGTTTTCAAGATTTTTTTAATCCGTAAACGGCTGATTTTAAGTATATTTGTTTTGGCGTTTAAGGATCTTGATGCACTCCTTCATCATTCCGCTAGCTCGGTGTGAAATTATGTTTTAAAAGGTTGCTTAATGTATAAGTATTCTAGCGCACACGTTTTTTTAATGTCCCATTTCACATTTTGAAACAATAAAAGTTAAAAAATCGGGAACAGTCAGTTCGAATCGATCTTTTTTGTTTCACACCGAGTTAGCGGAATGATGGAGAAGTGCATCAAACAACGAAAAACGTCAAAAGATAGTAAACAAATAGACTAAAAAGTAGCCGTTTAAGGATTTAAAATGATAGTCAAGTTGGTTCTCGGAATCGGTCCAACAAAAAAATCTGAAATTATTTTTCTTAGTTGATAGTTTGGATTTTAAGAAAAGCCTTTTTTTTAATGTTGAGCCGTATTTGAGATATTCAATGTGTTTGGGACCATACGACCCCTATTTGGATTCTAGTGTAAACCATGCACGTGGCATGATGAACGATGGATTCTAGCGGATCGCATCGCATCCCATCACAAACCGTACCTCCGTAGTTCGTCATGGGACGGAGGTGGCCCACCGGTTGGTGGACCTACGCCCAGACCGTGCCTCTGGAACATACTGCCGTACGGTCCGAGCGACTGCGGTGGCAATGGGGGCGGCGGCTGCTGGTTCGGGCCGGATTGCTGAGGATCTTTTCCGTGGCCGAGACCGGGCGGTCCGTGATGCCCGCCGCCACTGCTTAGGCCTGGTTCAGTCTTTATATCTTTCGTAGATTCTGATTTTATCAGCTTCGTCGCCATGAGCTGCAAGCAAAGGAGATGACGGTCAAATTTATCGGATACCGATAATAATCCTATCTCATAGTAAATACTTACCGGTGAACCACCCAATTTACTGTACTCGCTAGGACTTTGGCTCTCTTTCGTTCGCTCCTCCTTTACCACGGGACTGTGCTTTGCTTCGTCCGATATGACCGACAGTGGCCCGTACGGTCCGGGGTCAAGGCCGGGGTAGTTATAGCCGGGAGGTACGTAGCTATAAAGTATACGAAACCGCACCGTATGATCACATGTTCTTCCGCTTGTCCCAGAGCACCCTGGACTTACCTGTACGGATAGTAATGGGACAGAACTTTCCCTCCCGGTGGTGGTGGTGGTGGGCCGGCGTTCAACATGGAACCATCCTTTACGTCCCCAGCACCGTGCGGTGGCGGCGGTAGGCCCGCACCGGAAGCGTTCATAATCAGACCACCACCACCTCGTCCACCGTCCGTCGGAGGAGGTGGCCCACTCGATGCAAGCGACGGTGGCGGTGGCAACGACGAGGGTGGGCCTTGTGGTTGGTGTAGCGGATGCTGCTGCTGCTGCTGCTGGTGTTGATTGGCGTTGCCGGGTTTATTCATAAGATCCAGCGGTGGTTCCTTGTTTTTGCTGTACTCCAGGGGTCCAACGTTCGACGGTGGCCCACCGGGTGCGCCAAGGTTCGCCGGTTGCGGTGGCACGCCGTGCGAAACGATCGGTGGCGGAGGGGGCGGCTTGTTCGGGCCGAGATCGGCTGCCGAGGGGAAGTACGGACCACCGGGTGGTGGTGGCGGAGGTGGTTGCTGATGCGGCGGCAACCCACCATAGTAAGGATACAGCCCGTAGCTCGCCATCGGTCCCAAGGGACCGCCCGGGTTTGGGTTGCTGTTGACAACGCCACTGTTGCCCGGTTCCACCGTGGGTGGATCGATGGATTTCCTAGCAGCTTCCGCAATATGAGATCCTTTAGATTTTTCTGCAATTACACACGGAATGGGGAAAAATTGGGCGTTAAATCACCTGTCCACCGGGGAAACCGCTTCGCAATAACTCACCACCTCCTCCCATGGGCAGATCGGTTGCGTCGGTCACGGGCGTTGAATCGTCGCTGATATCACTGTACGCCGGGCTCTGCACATCCTCCGTCCGGTTCGCTGCCATCGAATCAAACTCCGCCGCCGCCGCCGGACCGGGCGATTTGCGGCTTTTCTTCTGCTTCACGTAACTGTGCGGTGTTTTGTTTACTAAAAAAAGATGGATCAAAATGACAATAAACATCGTGCAAAGGTCAGCAGGGGGAAGGGACAGGACGGCATGCACTTACCATCGCCAGGGGTAGAAGGTGTACCCGGATTCGACATCAATGCGATGTTGGCTGGGGATCTGGTGACCGTGGGACCAACGACACTACTATTCGCTCCCGCTACAGCGGCGTTCGCGTTCGGATCTATATCGTCTGAGAAGAGGAGAACAAAAAAACACATCATTTAAAGGCCTAATATCTTACTCAAATTGTCTTGACAAGATTTCAAAAACGGTAGATCCATATTATGAAGCAAGTTTGTCTTGTCAATTTGACTAACAAAATTGAACAAATGTGAAAGTCCCAAACTCACAGTCAAAAACACGTGTTGCCTGACACAAACGGAAAGACAAGATTGTCAAACTGTTTTCCGTTGGATTATTGTAACGGAAAAGCAATCTCTAGACCTTTTTCTGTAGAAACTGAGGCTCCAGAATTTCAGCTTAACTTACATTCAACGTGTTTGTGCTACAATAGCCTTTTCGGTGTTGGTATCTGACTTCAACTGGTGCAATTATTCTTATGTGCGTACCATCAGCGCACGATACAAATACCGTCGAGCAGCGTGCTATCTTCTGCCATTTCTATCTTGGTCCATATTGGGCACTAGAGAATCTTCGAGGACCATTTTGTAAAAACTACAGAAAAGGTAGGTGAATTATTTTGGTCTTACTGGCGAAAATTTTGTTTCAATTTTCATAAGGATGTCAAGGAAAATTTCCTCAAACACACGCGGAAATTTTTCTTGAATCTGAAAAGAACAAACACGTTTGAGAACATTGACCAACTGATTGGACAACCCATTCACGGGCTATTCTTACGCTTGAGTATTCAATTCCAAATGGTCGAACATGCCACGAGGCATTCGACGTTGGTTTGTTAGATTTGGCCGACTTTCTTCTTCTCTGCTACTATCGTCGCTCACGTAGTACGATAAAATCATTGAAAACTCCAAAGAAGCTGCACAAATCAAGAAATCACAAGCAAACTAATTCACAACTATTTACCATTTGGCTTGTCTTGAGCCTTTTCCGTGTGTCCTTTCGATCACCTGCCTTGATAAGTCTTAAGTATAATAAAGTTTTACCATTCAATGATGTCGATCCACCTCCGGTTGAAGCATCGGTACTGCCGGATGAGTCTTGTTGCTCCTGGGAAGTGGCTGCCGCACCGGTCGTGCCTCCACCGGAAGACGCCGCTTCGCCGACCGAGGGCGCTTGTAACATAATGCTGCCGGAATTTGGTGTCGTACCGACGGACTCGTTGGAGTTACCACCACTGGTAGGATTGTTGCTGCTGTTGATTGTGCTGGCAGTGCTGCCGGTGGTGGTGCTGGGGGACTGTTGTGATTTAGAGCCTAAATTTTGCTGTGACAATTGACTAGACATCGCTGAAATGCAAGTAGTAGCGGCGGACAGTGACGGTGACGAAGCCACCAGTTGCCCGCCGGAGGAAGCGATCGATGCCGGCGATGGCGCCGAAGAGGATGTAGAGGAAAGGGCTAGCACAAGCTCGCTGGTTGTTGTCGTTGTTGTGGCCGACGGGATGCCACTTCCGCCCATTGGCAGGGGTGATGCGGTGGCGGTGTTGGAACCCGTCGTCGGTGACGGCGCTATCCGCTGGGGTGACTCGGGTGCCTGCAGTGAGTCCTCGTCCATCGACGAAGCACTGCCCGCGTGCGCATGGCTCTGATGGTACTTCAGTCCGTTGGCGTGCTTGTACTTTTTGCTGCAGTCCTGCTCGGGACATTCCAGCAGCACCGGCGAGATTGCACAGGCCGCGGCGGTACTACTCTTAGCCTTCTTACACGCCGAACCACCACCACCTCCACCGGACGCTCCTCCTCCGATGGCAACGGAACCCCCACCGACACCACCGCCCACCTGCACGTTCAACCCCGTAACCGGATTGACCTGGAGCGCGGAATTCGATTGACCTCCTCCTCCTGCGTCACCACCACTCGAACCGTTGTTAAAAGCGCCCCCGCCGACGGAAGAAGAACCACTGGCCATATTTACAGACGCGGGATTTATCACATTGTTACCGATGGCGCCCTGGCCACCGTTGTTTCCACCACCACCCACACCACCGCTGCCGGCACCGAGTGGCGACGGTGATTCGTCCTTTGATTTGCGCTTCTCCGCTCGCGGCGGAAGAAAGGCGACCGGCGACGTGGAAGGTGTGTTGGAGGACCCGACCAGGGAACCCGCTGAAGAGCCACCGCCGTTGTTGGGCCCGAGTGCATTTGCGCTCGGCGTCAGCGTCGGAAGCTTGGAGCCTCCAGGGGAACCACCGACGCCACCAACGTTGGAAGGTGCAGTTGCCTCGATGACACCACCCCGGCCACCTCGTCCTTTCGAACCACCGTTTCTTAGCTTACTGTGCATCTGTTGAAGAGTAGGGAGAGGGAGGGAGGTAAGCGAATATACAGAATACTATTCAACGATAAATCTAAGTCGGGATGTATACATAAGAGCAGGGAACGTTTCACTTGTGCGTTGGTAAACTCTTGTCTCAAACACACTTGAATAAACAACCGATCCAAAACTAAAAATTGTCGCACCAACTGAACCTCCGGTTCCCAATAACATTGTAAAGATATACTTATGTTTCAAAAATTGCATGGGTTACGATTTTTTGAATGTAAATTTAAACAGTTTGTTTCTCATCATTGCGACACGTCATTTACATACATTTGACATCACTGGAAAGGTTATTGTGTAAGGTAGGTAGCAGTAAAAATATCCAAAGGATTACTAAACGAAACGATATCGAAAAACTAAGAGGGCAATCGGTTGACCATTGTCATTTGAAAATTTCACGTCGGAGCAAGAATTTAAATCAATTGCCTTCGTTACAGGATTGTTCAAATAATAGGTCAAACTTTAACAAGTCAAATGTTTCCTTAAACTTCAAAAAAGCATTTTTAAACTTACTTAAGACACCGGTAAACCCATCAGGTATATAAACCAATTTTTGTTTATTTTACATGGAGGCAGATTACGAAAAAATAAGTAAAAAACCGTCCACTAGTTTTTTTAAGGAACAATTTTTAAAGTTTTTTTTAAGGAACTAATGTTTAAAGATACCCAAATCAAAATTAACGATTCGGTACCGAGGTTAAACGATGGATGTAACAGTAAAGCTTATGCGGAAGATGACTAGCTTTAGAAGGCAGGGCGGGCTAAAGCGCGGCAAATGTATTGTTAGGGACAAGCCTAAAAAACAGACAACATGTTCATTCTTACATCCTTTATATTTCGATACCCGATGGAAAATAAAATGACGATGGTCAACCGATTGCTCTCTCAGTTCGACATCGTTACGTTTAGCCATTTTATGCCACGAAAATCTTACACAATTACTTTAGAGTTGTCAAATCTGTCTGAATATTGGAACCAAAAAATGACAATCAAATTTAAGTTATATTCTTGAAATTCCGTTCAATCGTAAAATCACGTTACAAACGAATATGATGAATAAGTAAAATGTTGGTTCAAAACCGCAGCGATTATGATAATCGTTAAATAATAAATATCACGGACAAAATGTTTATCAATTTTGAACTTTTGAAAAATTGTATTGTTTGTCCCAGTTCTATACAAGAAGCGGAACAGTAAGAAACGACAACGTTGGTTACGGATCAGTCATTTATCTACCGATCATGATTAATCCTTTGTATGATCTTCAAAAGACTTTAGCAATGTTGAAAAAAAACACATCTAAATAATACATACCGAGCTTCTTGTTTCTGTGAAATTGCTTAGATCGTTTGACGGAAGTAGTGTGGAGCTACGGCCACGTTTT